>JACXGM010036781.1:0-11291 GCA_016801145.1 Umbra pygmaea
CACACACACACACACACACACACACACACACACACACACACACACACACACACACACACCCTACTATAACCTGCATTTCCTTAGTGTTTAGCGTACTCTCTAACCGTTCCTCTATCCTGAAGGCCAGACCTAATTAGAGATGAGTGTCCAATTTAGTTCAGAATCCATTGTATTGAATTGTGATGATCCAAGCAAAGCCGGATGGAAGGTGCTTGTTCACTTTAATGCTTCACTCCATCAGAATGTATCTTCATGCTGCTAGCTTACATGGGGAGCTCTCAAAGAGCACCAGCATATAAACTACATTTACATGCTGCTTGTGAGTCACTTCCCCACACAAAATTTAATGTTGCCATGCATTTCAATGGCTGCATCTAAATAGATATGCATAATGCAGAAAAATCTAAGCGCCTGCAATAATCGAACATTGTGTATAAGAAACTAAAGTGACTTTGTTAAGAACAATAATAAGGTAAATGTAGGATGTTGTAAAAGCAGATAGATGGGATGGACAGTCTAGCTACAATCATGATCTTGAGCTGAACAATCATCCGCCACTCACAGCCTGTCCAGTCCTGAACACACCCCTAACTCTAAAGCTGGATTCACACCAGGTCCGGCAAACTGGTTGCATTGCGGCGGAAGTCCATTAATTTCAATAGGAAGCAATGCGCACCGCTGCGGCAAATCTACCGGAACCGGTAAAATGTGGATGCGGTGCGGCAGGTGTGTCGCAAGAGTTGAAATAATCCAACTTTTGCGGTGCTTTGCCATACAGTGCTAGAACCGGAAATTGATTTACCTCAGAGAAAGAGCTTTGACAGCTCAGTAGATAGATTTCGTCAATGAATACTAAACTGAAAACAGCTCCTGCCAGTCGCCTTGCTGGAGATGGACAGTTGTATGCAATGTTGCCCACCATCTCATAGATGCGGAAGATTGATTATGATGTTGATTGCAGTGTACAAGTGTGTCTGCATTACGATGCCGTACAGGGATTTTTTGCCGTGTCTCGTGTGAATCGAGCTTTTGTCTGTCACAAAGTCTTGCTCCGCCCACCTCTACTGAGTTGTGTGCATGATTCTAATCAACACAATCAGATGGATGTCTTCACACCTGAACAAGCATTTAGATGGAGTCATTATCCTAAACTAGTCCTGTGAAAGGTACTCAATTACAACATGACTAACATTGACTGAACCTGAAGAACCAATTTGAACCCTACCAGTGGCACATCCATTTGCCAACAGCGCTAAATAATGTATGAACAAAGAAGCTTTCAAACTAGGGCTGTGCGATATCTGGCTTTATACATGGTCTAATGTAATCAATAGACGATGTAATCGTCTTTTTTAACCATAAAATTGGCATTTATTCTATGAATTGGCAGGACTAACACACCTGCACCGTATTAATGCACATTGATTAACTTAATTAAAACACTGCAAATGAATATAGATGTCAGATATAGCTGTAAGAATTCAGTTGACAGGTGCTGAACCCAGTGGAGGATTTTAATTAATGTTTCATACAATAGATGGCAGTGCAAAAGTGCACAAAAAATACACCAAACTGTGTGAAGCTAGATTCAGAAACAAAACAAACCTTGAAACATACAATGACAATGACTGACAAAGGCAAGGGGCGACAGAGCAAGCTATATACTCGTAATTATGAAAGCGGGAATGACACAAGTCCGGGACTTGATAAGGAGCGTTTGGTTGATGCCCAGGTATGCACTGAAAAGGGGCTTATAGCAGGGGTGGGCAATCATTTTTGCTTGAGTGCCACATTGAGTTTTTGAAACCAAGTGAAGGGCCGAATACCAGTGGCGGCTGCTGGTCTTTCAAAGAGGGGAAGCTAATTTTTGGCCTACATCCTTGAAAATTGTCCATTTATTTTTACGTAAATTCTGCCCTACGTTCCTTTTCAAAAAAATGCTCTGTGACCCTCTCGTACCAACTAGGTGTCTTTTCCAATGACTTGACCAGTGTCCTCTCAATGGCCAGCAGAGCTAGGCTGCTTAAACGGCCTTGGCCCATTGTGTTATGAGTGTAGGACTTGAGCCACTTTAAACAGGAGAAGCTACTTTCTACACCTGCAGATGTAACTCCAATTGTTGCTACTAATGAGAAAAGTTTGTAAAGCTGAGGCATTGCACTGTCAAACTCCATGTCTTTAAGGAACACCAAGTAATCACACAGCTTTCCCCTGTTACCCTGCAAGTCCTGATCTGAACACAGGACTTGAAGTTCAGACCTCAGTCTCCCTGAATCAAAGTGATGGCTATAACTTTTCAGGACACTTTGGAAGGCCTCCTCTGTAAACACTTGTCTCATGTCATCAAATTTCCCTGGATTGACAAATTCAAAGAAAAACATACTTTCCAAATTTGAAAAATGTTGAGGAATCTGCTCCAAGATGTTATCAAGGATGTCCACGTACAGATGTCTGTAAGCACTCTTGGGGATCCTGCAATTGGGTCAGATGGCGCTTTCTCATGGGCTCATCTTGTGGGTCTGATGTGAGATCTGCTGCTTTGGCATTAACAGCTTGGAAAGCCCCCTCTGACCTCTTCTCTTTGACAAATGCAAGAAGAGAATAAATTATTTTCTTGCAGTAAAAAACATCCAAAAGCCCTCTGCCGGACAATATCAAATACCACATCAGTCTCAAAGAATATTTGTTCATATGTGTACAACATGAACACAAACTCAAAATCCTTCAGTTTCTTCACAAAGCCTTTGGCACAATCCAATGTATCATCATCCAGTGTCATATCTGCAATGATGTTATCAAGTGTTTGCAAGAGGCCATCATAATTGTTGGCCACAGTGCTCACTAGCCGAGATGTGAAATTCAACCAAGTAGGAGCGTTTCTGGGCAACCTTGAACAGCCTGCAGACTCCAGTAAAGATGTCCTTTCTGTGTATTTTGGAAGAAATGTGGCAAACCCAGAGAGTGATGCAAAAAAGATTCTGCACTCAGGCAAGCTTTTAGCCCCCTGTGACATCAGCAGATTCAGTCTGTGTGCATAGCAATGCACAAACATTGCACTGGGGGCTATTGCTTTCACTCTGGCCTGCAGACCTAAAAGAGCTGAAGCCATGACAGCAGCCCCATCATAGGTCTGTGCCACAAGCTTAACCTTAAAATTGTATCCCTACATGTTCTCACTTAATACATCAAAAACAGACTGAGCATCTCGCCACCCAGAAACATAAAAAAATCTAATAAAGCGCTCCTGAATTTTACCTGCACTATCCACATAGCGAACAATGACAGAGAGTTGGGCACCATCAGTTGTTCCATCCACCTGCCATCCAAAAAAGGGAGTATTCTGAATTTCATCTCTGATCTGATCATAAATGGTGGCTGCAAGAGCAGAGTTCAAGTCATTTTGAATAGTATGGGACATACCAGAAATTGCAGATGAGGACTAAATTGTGTGGACAGGACAGAGTCATATTTAGCTAATGATTCTGTGAAATCCCTGTAATTCAACTTGTTGGATGTTTCACTACTCTCATAATTTCCCCTAAATGACAGCTCCTGCCAGCCAAGCAAGGATGTCACATCAATAAGGCGGTTTAGGAAGGCCATGTTTTTTTTTACCATATCATTATGTTTAGCCACTTGAATGCGAGCACCTTCATTGATTGCATGCTCAACCCTGATCCTGCCCATGCAACTTAATCTTGCACATGTACTCACATGTTCAATGCTCTTTTCATGCCTTTTATATGCCTGTCAAAGTTAGACAGATCTCCATACCCCACCTTTGACTAAACAATACATTCATCAAGAGGCATGGCCAGCAGTACATTTTCTTTGTCACAGCACTTCCCGTCAGCCAGCTGACTTTATCATACCAGGAGAGCTAAAAAGACCTGTTACTTTGCCCTAACTTTTGCACTAAATCAATCTTAAGTGTTGATCTGCCCTGATGATTAATTCTAAGTTTCTCATTGTAAGGAAGACTTTCAAATGGCTTCGCCAAAATCAGGTCGACAATATTAGCATTGTCTGCCATCGTGTGCAGTTTGCTAGCTGGCTAGTTCACCCCTTTGAAACTAGCCTAGCCTGCTGTATGAAAGAATGAATAAATGAACGAACGATCTAACAAAATGATATTAAACCTAAAGGAGGAAATGTGGGAATTAGGTTGAACTGAAACAAGGAATGTGGTGTATAATTATATGAAATGCAGCAATTTCGCCAAGCAAATACCAAGAAATAGGTTGTAGCAGTTTGTCTTTTGACTACACCTGCAAAATCCGCAATGGGGCTGTGATTGAATAGCTTCTGCAACTTTTTATAGCAGAAGATCGCTGTCAATCAAAAGTAGATGCAGTCTTTCGTCAGACCCTCCAATCATCATGCAGAAACCAGGAGTTCAGGACAGCCCACTCCTCCACTCACCCCCAGAGATGCTGAGCATCCGTGGGCGGGACACAATCGCAGCATTTATTCAATGACCATCTAGTTTTGAAGCACTGAATAAATCTGTGCAATGCAGCCCCATTGAAGTCTATGGACACTAGACTTCAACAGGAAAATGCACTGCGATGCTATGGGAATGTATGAGAAGGAAATCGAGTCAGTTGATCTGCTATATGTAAAGTAACTGATTCTGAATGAATTTGTCATTGAGATTAACGTTTTCTAATGCATTTTTAGTCAATAAAATGTTAACACAATAGTAAATATTTGACCATTAATTTTTTGACATTTTAGGGGAAGCCGAGCTTCCCTTGCAGTCTTAAAGAAATCGCACCTCCCGCATACTATAGCTATGCGTGAACAAATAAGAAATAGGAAATGTTATTTCATTGAATTAAATTAGAAGGATTTTTTTGGAAAGAAAGGAATATTTAATATAATGCATGTTATATAATCCTGTGCAGATGTGTATTTGCTCTTAAATTTTAAATTTTTGCTCTTAAATTTTATAAATGTTTTGAGCTAGGTGTTGTTCCGGAGTATTTGAAACATGTCTCAGTACAACCCAGACTCAAGAGGCCTAACTTGGATTCTTCCGCATTATCAAATTTTAGATAAAGTAGTCTTATGCCAAGTTCAAAGTTTCTTGATATATTTCAGTCAGGTTTTAGAAAACTTCACTCCACGGAAACGGCTCTCTAAAAAGTGCTCAACATCGTTTTATCCACAGACTCTGGAGACTCGGTAGCATTGGTACTCCTGGACCTAAGCGCTGCATTTGACACGGTAGTCAATAATGTTCTGCTTTCTCATCTAGAACACAGTAGGCATCAGAGGGTCAGCCCTTTATTGGTTCCATTGCTTTCTGACAAATAGGAGTTTCTCATTTAACATTGGTAACTATGGAACTTCTTCTGTAATGTTGACGTGTGGCATTCCTCAAGGCTCCACACTAGCTCCTTTGTTATTTTCGCTATATATGCTCCCTCTTGGCACTATTTGTAGAAAATATGACTTGAGTTATCATTGTTATGCAGACGATACAAGAACATATCTGCCTCTTTAACATTAAAATAGTCTAGAACAGATGGCTGCATGCCTGGTGGATGTTGAAGCATGGATGTCTTTGAATTTTTTAAGTCTGAATGAGAGTAAAATTGAGGTTAGGGTTCTCCCCCTCCGATCTACATGGTATAGCAAATATAAATCTTGGTGCTCTGGCACCCTATGCTAAGCCATATGTGAAAAATGTAGGTGTGATGTTAGATGGCACCCTAAAACTTGATAGACAAGTCAACTAAGTTGTTAAATCAAGTTTTTACCAGCTACGAACTCTGGTAAAAATGAATTATTTTATTTCATTCCTAAATTTTGAAAGCGTAATACATGGGTTTATCACCACAAGACTGGATTACTATAATTTGCTTTACTTGGGTATTAATCAGTCTTCCCTGAATCACCTTCAGATAGTCCAGAATGCTGCTGCCAGAGCGTTGACATGGGGACGTAAATGGGAACATATAACGCCAGTCCTTCAGTCCCTTCACTGGCTGCCAGTGCGCTACAGGATTGATTTTAAAGTTCTGCTATTATTTTTTAAGTCATTAAATGGGTTAGCACCATCTTACCTTTCCGACCTGCTGATAATCCATCAACCTGAAAGAGATCTTAGGTCTGCAAATGTAGGTCTCTTAGTGGTTCCTAGATCTATGCTTAAGACTAGAGGAGATCGAGCATTCTCCTTTGCTGCTCCTAGACTTTGGAACAATCTGCCAATGGAAATTAGAACGGTGCCCACCTTTCTATATTTAAAGCTAGGTCAAAAGTATTTTAATTTCATTTGTCATACAAATTATGAATGTTGATGCGGCTGTCCTGCATGTCCCTGTCGTTTTATTCTGTAAATGTTATCTCTTTACTCTGTACAACGACAGCCGTTGTGTTTGGTCGACAGCCGTTGTGTTTAATTGTTCTTTATAAATAAAATGATTGATTGATTTGATTGAAGTGTAAGTGTGCAGTCAGGGACGTTGTGTCAGAGAATCTGAGCTGGCTAGAGCTAGAAAAATGTCTTATGTCTTATTTATTGTTGTGGTAATTGAACCAGGGAACATATAAAGTTGCAAAAGAAAACTGAAAGTAATTCGCATAAAAAATTGTTTTTCAAATATAATGACATTTAATAGATTTCACATTAATGTGCTTCATAAATAAATTTTGTTTTGGTGCAGGGTGATGTCCTACGTTATTACAGAAATGTTATTTTGTCATTTTCGCTTCCTGCTTCTTATCTGTAATGTTTTAATAAAACTAAAATAGAGTCAGTGAGAGGTACCTAAATTTGAGACTCGATATTTTCAGCTTTGATTAACCCACATGGACAAATCACCCCTCATTCTTTGCAGCCAAACTCCCCATTTCCAACAGTATTACTATTTTCCAGTTCCTAGCATGTACCATTTGGGAGATATGATGCATTGATGCTCTTGGGCGTCAAGCAACTTTGAAGTGTCAATGGACTATGAAAAATCCCTTATGGGCCGGATCAAATTACCTGGCGGGTCATATTTTGCGCATCCCTGGCTTATAGTGTATTTTTAAACTTGAAACAAACAAATAAAAATATAGGCATTAATTATGCTGTTTGGTGGACTCCTGTCATTCTACAAGTAATATTTAAACATTGTTCTTCTGCATGGCAAATAGGAAAATACAGCAATTTCAATATTTGTCTATTCTTGGAAATTCTTTTAAAATATTGGTCTATTCTTGGAAATTTTCCGGTAGAATGGCCATTCAGTATATACGAAGGTTGAGAACATGTAGGACAGCTAGCTGTGATAACACCAAACATGACAGCCATATTTACTCATCCCAGATGACACAAAGTCATTTTGAGCTAGCTGAAAATGGAGAGGAGTTAAAGACAACCACACAGAACCGACTGTATACTGTATATGGACAAAATGTACATGTATTACTGAAATTAAACCAATATTTTTCAGAGGTCATAATTTGAAAAATATTTTAGTATTTCCTCATTGTTTAAATGTTCTTTTTATATCTGTATTTCTCTCTGTCTTCACCTGCAGCTCAAAGTGAATTCTCATAAAATATTCAAGATAATGAAAATGCTTAAACCTAGACATATTTATTGATTTGACCCCAAACATGTACATGCTTAAAATTTTGCATTTAATGGCTGATGATTAATTTACCATTTAACAAAATGGATGTCGTACAGAAATACAAAAAATCCAGTATAAATCCACAGTGAAGCTGTATAACAGCGAAGAGGTAGCAAGCCCAAATAGCATCCTATTTATTATTTAGTACACTGCCTTTGCGCAAACTCCTCAGGCTCTGGTCAAAACCAGTGCACTACAAGGATAGCATGGTGCCATTTAGGACATAGAGAACACTTCAAGGGCACAAGTCTCCTTCATTGGCAGCTCACCTCAGTTTCCAGACAGATTTGCTTTGCTTGAATGTCCTCATTCATGTATTCATTTTTAAACGATAACATAGTAAACTGTCTGACAGGCCCAGACTGTTCTGACATAAATCAAATTACAGGAGGTGTGTTGGGAACTGCCAAGGTAACAGGGTTGCAATTGCTTCTACAGATCTGGGCTATTTAAATTAGAGTTGGTTGTGTGATGAAATACTAGCGACTGTATTGTAACTAGCTCCCAAAAATCCCCCCATATGTCCCTGTGTCAGAGGAAGGATACGGTCAGAGAGAGAGCAAGGGCTCCATGCAGGGAGGGGCTGTATTGTCGTATACCAACCTAGTGTACTTTACCTGTCTGTTACATAATGTTTGCCAGACCCACAGCTCCTCTTCATTAACAAGCTAACTTTGTGATTAAATGGAACTTAAGGGTGTCATGCTTATTCTGTTCCTTCTCGAAAAATCCCATCACCGCTCTCACTGGCAAATATTCAGTGAGTGTAATTGGTGTCAGAGGTCTGTCAATATCACCAGCTCCAGCCGGCATGATTCCTGGTTTGCATTAGTCCACCAGTGATTGACTTGACACAGTGACTGTTGGGAGATTGAGTCCGACTGGCTACTAACACACCGGCTGCCACCGTGACACCCAATTTTTCCATAATACATAAATAGTTTAAGAATTACACTTAATGTACAGGATATAAATTAAATATGGATAGTTTAATGAAAAATATAGTATGTCGTATGTCAGGCAGTTAGCTTTACGGTTAACACGTCTAAGCAGTAACCAAAGAATTGCTGGATCAAATTAAGGAGTAGCCAAGGTGCAAACTGTTGTTCTGTCATTGGCTAGACAGTTAACCCTAATCGCTTGTGTCGCTCTCGGTAGAAGTGTCTGCCTAATTAATAACATGTTCATTTAAAAGGCATCTACCAATAAACTCATTGGTGGAAGTTGTCATGACTGCTTGTATTTCATTGGGCAGATGGCTCAGTGGTTAAGGAGTCCCAATTAAGAAGGTCAAACAGTTGCTGGTTCCATTCTCCAGTGGGCCAAATGTTGTGCTGCCCTCAAAACAAGGCACTTTACCCTAACCTGGTTCAGGGGATGTCCCTGTAATTACTGTCACTACTTAGGGTGTCTACTGCATTACTAACATTTTTATTTTTATATATCTACTCTCCCTGAGTCACTATTTGAAAGTTGAGTCATAGCCACTGATGAGATTTTATCCACTAAAGTCCGGGATCAAGTGCATTGAGCATGAGCAGACCGACACATTTATTTTTCTATCTTGTCTGCTCAGGGATTTGAACTAGTAATTTGTAACCGAAAACAACAGTTTGTAAGGTTTCACATCCATGGGGAGACCACCGTACGATGTGATGCTCGCTAAAACACGGCATTAAAACAGAGACAGAAATATCCAGGCTCTGTTTAAAACAACAACAATGAAACAAATGAGTTCCCTTGTGAATAAGGCTGGAGAGACCGTAAAAACGACCACCGTACAGCCAGAGTTAGTCTGGAGCCGCTCTGTATGCTAGCCCAGGGACACCCTGACTGCATCCTAAAAGCTCCCCTTACACATAACCTATTCCCCGTGTAGCACACTGTAAAACATATAGGGAACCAGTTGGGATAAATACTTTAAATCATCTAGTAGTGACCCCTCCACCCACCCCTGCCTTAGGGTGAGAAGGCAGCAAGGCAACATGGGTAATACTGAACAACTACTGTAATGCTACAATACAGTCCTATGTTATGTTGCTACTTCACTAAAGCCTATTGGTATGCTATTCTCTAGTCTAGTCCCCTCTACTGTACTCTACTGGGATGGAGGGTTAGAGATTAAGAGGGATGGAAGGATGGAGAGATGATCAATGGTTGGAAGGTGGGATGATAGATGAGTGTATGGCTGCTGAAAAACATGCCCACAGCATGATTCTGCCACCACCATGCTTCACTGTAGGGATGGTATTGGCCAGGTGATGAGCGGTGCCTGGTTTCCTCCAGACATGACGCTTGCCATTCAGGCCATAGAGTTCAAACTTTGTTTCATCAGACCAGAGAATTTTGTTTCTCATGGACTGAGAGACCTTCGGGTGCCTTTTTGGCAAACTCCAGGAGGGGTCTCATGTGGCTTTTACTGAGGAGTGGCTTCCGTCTGGCTGCTCTACCATACAGAGATGGATGCTGGAGAGATGGTTGTTCTTCTGGAAGGTTCTCCTATCTCCACAGAAACTCTGAGGCTCTGTCAGAATGACCATCAGGTTTTTGGTCACCACCCTGACTAAGGCCCTTCTCCCCCAATTGCTCAGTTTGGCCAGGCAACCGGCTCTAGGAAAGAGTCCTGGTGGTTCCAAAATTCCTCCATGTATGGATTATAGAGGCAATTGTACTCATTGGGACCTTCAATGCAATCTCAGAGGTGGTATACAGACAATTCCTTGGACTTCATGGTTTGTGCTTTGACATCCACTGTTAACTGTGGGACCTTATATTGACAGGTGTGTGCCTTTCCAAATCATGTCCAATCAACTGAATACACCACAGGTGGACTCCAATCAGGTTGTGGAAACATCTCAAGGATGATCAGTGGAAACAGGATGCACCTGAGCTCAATTTTGTGTGTCATGGCAAAGGCTGTAAATACTTATGTACATGTGCTTTTTCATTTTTTATAAATTTGGACACATCTTTCAGATGTCATTTTTGGGTATTGTTTGTAGATTTTTTAGGGAAATAATGAATTTAATCAATTTCAGAATAAGGGTGTAACATAACAAAATGTTTCAACAAAATAAACTAGTTTGAAGCTTTCGTTTCTTAACAAGTCCAGCAATGTGTGTTTTAAAGTCTATCCTTTAACTAACTCCTAAACTAAAATAAACTTGAAACTTAAAGGAAACGACTAGAAGGGAACACTTTCTATAACAGACATTTCCAGGATTGTTGTTTTAAAGTCATCCCAACATATTTTGTCACCTAGAATTCAGCATATACTGTTTTATTTGCATTCAGCACCAACGTTAAGGTCCACAGCTGAGGTTTGAAATACTTTAGACTGCAGGTGTGCAAACGCTTGTCCAAGGGGACGCAGCATCGTTGAAGGAATGTGTCAGCAGAATGAAAAAAGGTTTCTAACAATTACATACATCATTAACATACAGAGTGAACAGTAAATGACCCAAAAAGCTTAGATGGATGAGGGATGTTTAAATGGATGGATGGATGATTAGATGTCCGGAGAGAGGACTAGCTCAGTAGCATATAATAAGGGGTCTCTTGCTCTCTCTTTTTCTCTTTCTCTCTCTCACACACACACACACACACACACACACACACACACACACACACACACACACACACACACACACACACACACAC
>JACXGM010036782.1:0-11291 GCA_016801145.1 Umbra pygmaea
CACTAAATTTACGCTTGCGCTTTCTTTTTCCTTAGGGAGATCCATGATACGGGGCCATTGTTTGCGCTTTTAGAGGCGCGCTAATGGAGGGCGGAGTATGTGCTGATTGCGTAATGGGTATCGGGTTTGATAAATACCACGCTAAATGTGGAAGCATAGCGTGCGCAATTACCGAACTCGCATAAACAGACGCAGTGCAAACTGCGCTGGTGTTAGTAAATCAGGCCCAGTGTTCTATTAATAAACTATGAAACAATTGTGTATAAATAGCTTACAAAATAGCCTACTTGTTGTAGTTCATTTGGACTCTTGTCAGTGGCATTTGGAAAGGGGTGAGCAGCCACCAGCGTAAAGGGTATTTTTATCTCCTATGAGATGACACGCTGGTGGCATAAAGTGCCTTTCAAACAGCCGCTTCAGGCCACTTTCATGCAATATCCACACGTCATGGGTAGACCCAGGCCATTTGGGTACCAGATCTTAAATGTTGTAGTCTGCATCAAACTCAACTTGTGTGTTGATGCTGTGGTACCTCTTCCTGTTCATATAAACATTCACATTGACGCTGGGAGCAATGTTCTTTATATGAGTGCCATCCATTGTGCCTACTACTCTTGGGACGCCGGTTATTTGTATGAATTGTTTGCTTCTGTTGGATTATGCAGGGTGTTGTTGGGAAGTAAATGAAACATGTGACAATGTGTGAAGCTGTAAGTGCCATAATTGTTTCCATGACAATTTGGCTTATTGATGGTTATGATGGCCCAAATCGTCTGCATTGCGTTGCTGCAAACAAAGCATCATCACCACCTTCAATTCAGCTGAAAATGCATTGCAATGTAAAGTCACTGGTGAAATGACGTCCCTCACTCAGTCGCTGATAAAGATGATGCCTGCTCTGTCCAAAAATTACTGTTTAATTAACTGTGCGTCGTCAAACAATTCAAAAACATTTTTCCTTTCCTAAAAGATTTGTGCACGTCTCTGTCTCCTCAATGCCATCACAAGCCCATACTGGCAACTCATAACCAGTAACCACTTGAGAGACCTCACGCGCTATCTTAAATAGCTGGGAGAGTAAGAGTGATTCTTAGCTTTAAGAAATTTGATAACTTGCTTTTATACTTAAGATTGAGAGTAGCAGTACATTTTGTGAATTCTCAGCACTTACGACTAAAATGGCACTTTGAGAAGCTTGATAAATACGTGCCAAGGAAACTACAGCCTTTAGAGGGAACAAACACACAATCCAAACGTCATCACACAAAACTGACTTAGAAAGAGAACATTGCAGGGAAAAGACTGGATACTGTGGCCCTGCCCACAGATAACAGGATAGCAGAAAATAGCCCCACCAAAGGGACTAAGACAGACCACCAACCTCCCTAAGACAAGTAGAGCTCGTAGAGTTCTCTCTCATCACACAAACCCCAGGGGGCGCAAACACAAAGGTTTGGTCAGTGACTCAAACAAATCATGTCGAGTATGGCAAAATGTCTGAGAGGCAACAACCGCTTAGAAATGCCATGGAGGACCACTGACTTGGTGGCTGTTACACATTGGAGAGAGGGGTTCTCAGGGGAGAAAGGGGATGGGGAAGCCAGGATGGTTCTTCAGCCAATTGCCTTGATGTTCAACATCATGTCCCCAGGCTGACTACACACAATCATATAGGCCCTACTAAAAATATGAGACTTCAGTAGACTTTACTGTTTACGGTTTCTCACCTGAATTAACAGATCAATCTACAAAAATTGAGAGCCAAATCAGAGATTCTAGGAATAGTAGGGACGCCTGCCTCTTGTGACTTTAGTTTATTGGCTGTATTGTAGTGTTTATACTGTGTAATGTACTGGGGCTTCCTTTATAAAACTGTTCATAGAATTCACGTGAAAATATTGCACACAGAGTGTCCACGTGGTGTAGTGGGCTAAGTCGCTGAATTGCAGAACAGACTACATCATGATGGCCAGTAATTCATCTGCCAGAATGAGGCAACAGCATCCGTTTAAATTTAATTTGTCCTCCTGTTTACCTTATTATTTATGACAATACATTTCATAACATGCAAGAAGTGTATAATAATTACAGATTCAATTAAATATGATTTCCGATTAAACTACAGATTTTTTGCAGATATCTCAGTTTGTTAGGTCTTAATCCAAAATCATTTTGTGTGCACTCCAGGGTACTTTTATGTAAAACATGAGAGGTTATATTTAGATTTTTCTTTCACAGGGTTATCAATGTGAAAGCTTTTCTCGAGTTTCATCCTTCTGCCAACGAAGGTGCAGTTTCCCATTTCTCAAATTTCTGTGCCTACGCATGGGTCAAGGTTCTCTGTCAAGTTTGTTTTTATAAATCCTTAGAAACATTATTTTGTGCATACAGGTACGCACAGTTTATTAATGAGGCCCCAGGTATGTGCGGCATAACCAATTGCGAGACAGATCTTACCCTGATCTGAGAGAGCATTTTCAATCACCTAATAACAAAAGCAACATTGCAGAAGTCCATCATTGTTTTTATTCTTATTGTTCTTGGGACCTAAAACTAACATCTCTGTTTGTAGGCTCCCAAGTTTTTCAAGTAAAATAAATACTATTGTCATCCTATTAATGTCTGAAACAAAGGCTTTTAAGGCAGGCATATTTGGGGCTTCTCTATGCTTTAATGAAATCTACAGCTGATTGTCATCTGGATAGCAGTGAAAATTGGCATCTTGCTTTGTGTTTCTGAATGAAACCAATAGGCATTTTTATTGAATACCAAAGGGCCTCTAAAAATGACGGTAAATGATTTTGAATGCATATGGTATCAAAATAAATTGTGGTTATGAAAGTATAGAAACAAACAATCAACACTTTTTATTTAAAACAATATAATAAAGATAAACTAGAGAACTGCCATTTCGATTGCACTTGCAACAGTTATTGTAGTTGATTCACTAAATAAACGTTTAAACAAAAGCACTTGAGCAATTCTCACAACCTGCCATCTCAGAAATCTGGTAGCAGCAGTTGTCAGCTTCCATTTCTGCCCTGTCCATGTGGTGTAACCACTGTTCCCTTAACTTTGAACTAGCAAATTATTCTTCCAATACTTTCCCAATCACTGGGAACATTTAATCTGTTTCAGCTCAAGCACACATGGTGCAACTAATGCCGCCCTTGATTACTGTAAATTTTCTAGCAAAGCATCCCAAAAATATGTCCTTATGTCCAGTGGTTCCCTAACCTTTTTGGTTTCTGTACCACCAGGAGTCCTAGTACCCATGTTTGAGAACCACTACCCAAAAATAAGTGGTTTGCTCAACTATTTTCTTCACCCATCTTCAACTGAAAAACTCTTTAGACAAAGTTGCATTCAGAAGGCCACACCCGAAGCAAAAATATAGAAAATAAGGATTCTCTATGGCAACAGTAAAAAAAAAACACTCATTACATCCAAGATATGCAGGAGAGCATCTCTAAACACACAACACATTAAACCTTGAGGCAGATGGTCTACAGCAACACAAGACATTCAGAGAGTAATGTTCAAGTCACTTAAATCACCTTTTGCATTCTGATGCTTGGTTTGAACTTCACCAGATCGTCTTGAACATGTCTATATTCAGTGATTTGCTGCCACGTGATTGGGTGATTAGATATTAAGAACAGTTAAACAGGTATACCTAATGGAGTGACCGGTGAATGTATATCAACTATATGTAACTTTTCTGTCAAAGTGTGCCAAAAATGAACTATTTCCATATTTCTACTGGTCCCCAAATATTTTTTGTTACTGTACCACCAGGTCCTAGTAACCATGTTTTGGAACCACTACCCAGGCAGAAGTGGTTTCCAAACAAGGTGTGGAGAATTCACTCATTTTTATGTGGCCATTTTTCAGTACAGTAGAGTGCTTGTAGTTGATTCACTAAATAAACATTTAAACAAAAACATTGCATTCTTTAAATTGGTTAATCATTTAAAATCCATGGCCTGCTATACAAAAATGGGGTCTCAGTCATAGCAAATGACAATTGCAAGTGTACAGGGAGTGATGCTACCCCATCATAATGTAGCTACCTTGTCTACAGTCCCCATGAATGGACAAATGGACAAAACATCTTATCTCCCCATTCACTATTGAAAAACTTAGTAACTCCATTTGAGCTTCATTTTGGTAAATTGTTAATAATGTAATGAATGACACAAGCAAATACCAAATTCTGATGCAGTGTTCTATTATTGTAAAAACAGGAAAGTTGCATCAAGTATACAGCCTTCCTTGGTGCGGACGGTTACCTTGGTTAACCTGTGATCGATCGGAAAACATATTTTTATAAGTCTTTGGATCTGATTGCAGATTCAGTAATGCGATACGTTACTTCTCGCTTCAAATGTGTTCTGAAATTGTTTTTATAGCACTTACAGCAAGATATGAAACTATTTACATGTTAAAAATTCATAGCCGCCATCTTGTTTTCCCAACCCTCTAGGTAGAATGGTCATAACTAAAAGTGGTGAAATTAGCCAATTGGACACATGTGGTGCACCTAAAATAGAATTAACATTGTGAAAACTGCGGCCGTAGATAGGGTGCCAAAAACAGGAACATAATAATAATAATAAAAAAGCGAAGAACAATAATTGATCGCTTTGCGCATCAATTAATAATTAAATTAAGAACAACAATATCCCAGCAATCAAAATAATAGATTTGATTCTCCCTAAATATTTACCTAAAACCTGCTTTGTCTTTTCAATTTATCTGAAGTTCTCGACTGGTATCAATAGCCGCTTTCCGACCAAGTAGTTACAGGAACGTAGTTATAGGAACAGTCCACTTCTAAACAGTTCTACTAACTACTCTCCCCCAAAACCGGTTTTGCTATTTGCATTCCCACTGGTCAAGTGGCCATAGGAACTGGTAGGAGGGATAAAGGAGTGACGCAAGCACCGCAACAGGCTTTTATAGCGTCGTCACTAGACTTTAGTGTAGCGCTACATACAACATTTCACAGTTTATTGTTTGTAACACTGGGTGTGTGATTGGAGATAACTGTGTAAATCATCTTATGTATGCGGATGATGTGGTTGATTTCAGCTCAAGTAGTGCTGGGTTCCTACCGCGGCTTGCTGTTCTTTCAGATTACGAGGCTGGAATATACATCCAATACAATTTTATAAAAATAATGTTGTGTTGATAATGTCCTAATAACGGAGTTTGAACCGCGGCTTTTAAAAACTAGGCTGGAGTCATAGAAATTGAGTAGCTAGCTACTTAACACAGAAACACAAAAAACGAAGGCTCCAGCATAGTATTATACACAACAGACAAACGAAGCATCCGGCGTAATTTATAAGTTGGACCAATCAACGTGGACCTAGGAAAAGGGAGAATGCAAAGACCCTGCTCTGGAGTAGGAGCTAAAAAGGTTATAGGAACGGCGGTGCGAGGAACTAAATAATCCCGCAATTTCTTCTATCGGAACACAAGAAAGAAAGGGTAATAGTAACGTTATGTTCTAGGAACTGCAAAAATCCCTGCGGTCGGAAAGCGGCTAATGGTAGTAAATTTAAAATAATGCTGGTATTACTGAACATTATAAACACAGTACAGTATATTGCCAAAATATGAGCACACCCCTACTTATGGTGCGGGAAGTATAATGGTCTGGGGCTGTTTTTCAGGGCTATTGATCTGGGGCTGTTTTACCAATGAAGGGTCATCTTATTGCAAAGACATTTTACAAAGACATTTTAGAAAAAGTTGTGCTTCCAACTTTGTGGTAAGAGTTTGGGGAAGGCCCCTTTCCTGTGTCACTGTGCACAAAGCTGGGTCAATAAAGACATGGTTTCTAATAAGTTCCACTCAGAGAGTGTGTAGCTGTTGGTCATTATCCTATGTCAGGTGTGTGTGTGTGTATTCGGTTTGCTTTTGTATACTTAGTATTATTTTTGTTGCCCCTCGAGGCAGTCTTTCTTTTCAAGTGTATTTATTGAGTAAAACACTGTTTGTATTTGTAAACCCTTGCCACCTGTGTCTCCCTTTACACACACATTACGCACTACCACTATTCGTGACATTCCTCTGATCTTTCACAGTCCGTTTTTAATTCCAAACGCAGACACCATAAGTAACCAAATTTCACTACGATTACATGTTTTTGTCATTGTAGTAATTTTGGAAAGCTAGAAGTAGATTCAGAGGAGGCATTAGGTTGACTTCCTGATTTTTTTATTTGTCCCACCACTTAATCGAGTTCATTGGAAAATAAAACTTCCTTAGTGAGTTTGAGAATACTTCAGATTGCATTCTTCCATTAAATACGTAGCTACTGAAATACGTAGCTACTGTACATACTGTTACAAGAGTTAGAGAGGGATTTTTGTTCTACAATAGCTAGTCAAAGTGATGAAATACCTGAAGAGCTGGAAAGTGTTTACTTTGATCAAGTGTTTTTGAATGGTAATATACAATCATACGTGCTTGATCCCAAAAAACTGAATTTACCAGCCAAGCCCACATGTAAGAAGCTGGTTAGCATGTTGTATCCTGTATTGTTTGTGTATACAGTTGGAAGAATGGAATTTAAAATAAAAAATGACGATCTATATGAATTGGATCTACTGTAGGTAGTTTGTAGCTGGTGATTGACTTTGAAGGATTTTTTGACAGATTGTATTGGTCAAGTTACAATAAATATCTAGCTCAAGACAAAGTCACTTGACCTGGGAGTAGCTCTAAATGTAGGGTCAGAGCGGTATTTGTCACAGATATTGATGGGGCGCTAACTAGCTAGCTGGCTAGCTAGCATGTATATTTTATGTTTGTACATATTATCAGATAATTGCGACTTCTTTTCTAAATTTATCTGTAACCGATTATTGTTCAATCTGTACCTACTAAATCATGAGAGGGCATATAGCTACATTTGATGTCACTGGAAGCAACTCACTAGGGGGCAGGCACTAAGTGCCCTTTGATTTCTGGACCTTGTGGTATTTCAAGTACAGACTGATACAGAAGCAGACAAAATGTTATCTTGGTTGTAATCAGATGCATTGGACAGCACGGCATTATGTGACAAATCATCTACGGTAATATTTGTAAAAACAATTAAAAATATTGTGATGTAACATTCCTTAAAATGAATGACTCAAGAGCATTGAGGAAATACCAGGAGATGGGCCATCCTCCATCCTCAAAACAATAATGGCCTCAGGCGTGGTTCTAGCGGGGGGGCAAACACGTTCGCCTGGCAACACTATATTATGTCGGCAACACAAGGCATCACTATATTATGTCGGCAACACAAGGCAACACTATATTATGTTGGCAACACAAGGCAACACTATATTATGTCGGCAACAAAAGGCAACACTATATTATGTCGGCAACACAAGGCAACACTATATTATGTCGGCAACACAAACTCTGATTCTACCTTTCAAAACAATAGTGCTCGTAATTCATGACAATAATACTTGTTAATTCATTGCATAGATAGTTTGAGGGTCTATGTTTATGGGTTGCTAAAATGAGTCTAGTCTGTTGTTGGATAAAACAGATGCTAGTGAATGTTTTTCAAATGTATTTTGTTTTCACGAGACACTGAAAATATATTCAATCAAATTCTGTGTACAACATATTTCTTACTGTTTTTAATGAAATGTTGTAATTGAAAACATGGTAAATGTTTATTTTTGCAGTCACATACTCTTACTGTTTCTTTACACACAATACCACTGCATTTGGTTACCATTCATTAGCTTTGTAATGAATTCACAATGGTTATTACAATGAATAAAAACAAGCAAAATTATTCTGAAAGAACCAATCAGAGTTTGTGTTGCCAGACTAATATGGTGTTGCCAGGCGAATGTGTCTGCCCCCCGCTAGAACCACGCCTGGCCAGAGTGTGTAAGCATTTACTGGATGACAAAGGCATTGATGCCATTGACTGGCCCTCATGTTCCCCAGACTTGAATTTAATTGAGAACCTCTTGGACGTTATGTATCTGTGCAACCAACGCTTCCATGTAGCACCGCAGACTGTCCAGGAGCTCATTGATGCCCTGATCCAGGTCTGGGAGGAGATCCCCAGGCTTTCTCATCAGGAGCATGCCCAGATGTTGTCAGGAGTGCATACAGGCACGCAAGGACCATACACACTACCGAGTCACATTATTAGTTGCCGCGATGAAATTCAATTGTTTATTTTGGTTTTGGTGTGAGTTTGAATGCAGCCCTGACTTGGTTGGTGGTTTTGTTTCCCATTGACTGTTGTTACATAATTTTGTTCACAACGTATTACACAATGTACAGTAAAGATTTTGATCTTTAATATGTTTCGGTCACCCAGATCCAATGTGTGATTTGAGTGTTCCCTTAATGTTTTTGAGCAGTGTATTATTTGATTTTGTCACGGTGTAGGTAGTGTGTGTTAAGAGAAAGAGACCCAGGCAGATAGCAAAAGCTACAAACTACAGATGATCCAAGAAAATGTACATTGAAGAATGCAGTGTAGGTGACTCTATCAACGAGGCACAACGGTAATATATATAACTGCTATGCTCTTAGCGGCATAGAACGCTTGGAGCTACTTATAAAGAGCCTACGCAATTCTCAAACTGAACATCACTCTTCTCACACTCATTTACAATCAGAACACCTCCTGGACACAAGTACATCTACAATGAAGCTACATTAATGAACCGCGCCACTCTCTGCTCTACTGAGCCTTACATAGGGTTGAAAGGAGACTGGCTGAAAACGATTACAAATTAGACCTGTCTCTCAATCAACCCGATCAGGCAACAGCAGAACAGGGAGTGGCGCACACTTAACTACACAATATTCAAAAACATATATACTCAAAACAACAGTACCTTACTGGATCTAAACACTATAAAAGAACAGAAATGTACATATTTATTTAAGTGTCCATTTCTCAGTTAATGTAACATATTACCAACTAGTAAAACAAATGAAAATGGCAAAGACAAATATAAATATTGGGACCCTTAACCTAATATTTTCTTGCACAGCCTTTGATACTGCAATCAAACACTGTCTGTAACTCTAAATGAAATGTCTAAACTTCTTGACTGGTAGTTTGGCCCACTCTTCTTGGTCAAAATCCTCCAGTTCTTTCAGGTTTGATGGGAGCCTTTTCTCAACTGTTTCAGCTCTTTCTAAAGATGTTCAATGGGATTTAGATCAGGACTCATAGAAGGCCTGTTCTGAGCAGACCAATGTTTTTCTCATCCATGTTTTTGAAGGTATGTTTCAGGCCATTATCCTGCTGGAGGACTCTTCACTGGGCTGTACATTTTGCTCCAAAATGCTCTGAAAGTCTTCTGATTTCATTATGCCCTGCACAGATTCAAGGCACCTATTGCCAGAGGCAGCAAGGCAACTCCAAAACATCACTTAGTCTCCTCTGTGTTTCACAGTAGGGATTATGTTCTTTTCTTTGAAAGCAACATTTTTTCCATGTAAACATGGGGTTGATGTGTTTTACCAAAAAGCTCTCTATTTGTGTCTTCTGTCCAAAGGACATTCTCCCAGAAGTACTGTGGCTTGTCCACACTGTAAAACCGGATGAGTTAGTTTAACTTAAACCTTTTGAGGAAACCGATTGCCTTGAGTCATTTAAGTTTATTACGTTAATTAACTAAAATGACTTAAGGCAATCAGTTTCCTTGAACGGTTTGAGTTTAACTAACTCATCAGGTTTTACAGTGCACATGTATTTAGGCAAACTCCAGCTAGGCTTCTTGTTTTTCTTATTGTGGGCTCTTCCGGGGATTTCTACCATGGTGCCCATTTTCATTCAGAGAGCGATGGATGGTGCGAATTGAAACTGTTGCACCTTGAGCTTGAACTTTGGCTTGGATCTGTTTTGAAGAGTTCCTCTTTCTCCATCATTCAAACAATCCTCCTCTTCAATCTCTTGGCTAAATTCCCATGGGCTATATTGGCAACAGTGTTCACAAGAACATCTAGCACTTACTCAGACAACTCTCTGGTTTTTCTTCTCTTTTCCATGTTTAGTGTGATAAAAAACAAACGTACATCTCAGGAATTCTCTGGAACATTACATATTTCAATTTTTTTGTGTTTCAGCTGCACATTTTAAAATTAGGCTACGTTAGTCCTTATATTACGTTGCACCTTCACATTTCGCTGAGGCTGAGTCATGAACCATTCCAGACATTCCATGGCATTTTTAAATATGATAAAACATTTAGGGTTAAGGTTACAGATAATCGTCTTCTAAGAAAAATGCATGTGCATTGCCCTGAAATGGAGAACAAAAACACTAATTCCATCTGGATGTAAACTAGCCAACACCAGGGTGAGAGTTGGTTACCTATACGACCGCTACCCTAGCAAACATTTACCGTATTTAACACTGACTACAGTCATGTGCAGTGACTGTCCTGTAAATGTTCAAATTTAATGGATTTGGCCTTCTCATTGGTTTGTATTTTACATAATTCGGTTTTATATACAGTACAGTAGTTCCTTAAAAATGTAATTCATGAGATTTAGGGCTGTAAAAAAAAGCAGTGTGCATTTTTTGGGAAAGTTCACTTTCTACATGA
This sequence comes from Umbra pygmaea, assembly GCA_016801145.1. Lineage (NCBI taxonomy): Eukaryota > Metazoa > Chordata > Actinopteri > Esociformes > Umbridae > Umbra > Umbra pygmaea. The sequence continues at coordinate 10,605 of JACXGM010036782.1, forward strand.
ATTAGTTCATAGTTCAGTTCAAAAAAATTAAAAAAGAAATAGTTCAGTTCTTAGTTCATACTTAAAAATGTTGAACTAAGTTCACAGTTCCAAAAATGAACTCGTTTTCAGTTCTTTTTTTCCATATGTTGCTGCGAGCTATATTCAAAATTATTGCCACAGCCCATACTGAACCACAGACAGCAATTATTTTATCAGTCTTAACACTGAAACTGCAGTTTCAGGTTTGCTGTGGGTGTGACTGCAGTGCGGATTTTCTTTTTGAAGGCCGGCGGGCATGGCCGCGGGAACTAGGGGTGCTGAGGGTGCTGCAGCACCCCCTGCTGACAGCACAAGAATTTAAAATGATATGACTTATAATTAAGTTTTTGTTTTCAAGCTGTTCCACATTACTTGGATCAGAAAATGAGTGGGATGTTGTTGACTATCTCTATGTGCCCCCCCAGCACCCCCCTGATAAAATATGTTCCCGCGGCAATGCCGGCGGGCAAAGTTTGTACAGAAATGTAAGATTTTTCCCATCCTCACCATCCTTGTCATAAAACTAATTTAAATGATCATACGGCGCAGATCCTTGCTTTTTGGTTGCCTAGGCCTACATGCTGCTGTTGCATTCATGCTGCTTTTTGTTTTGATGACGCATGCGGTGCAAGTCGCAAGACTGGTGGCTGGTGTTGCCACTTGCCA
>JACXGM010036783.1:0-11291 GCA_016801145.1 Umbra pygmaea
CAGCCGTGGAGGAACAGCCAGGTCAGTGGTCACGCACAGCCGTGGAGGAACAGCCAGGTCAGTGGTCACGCACAGCTGGTCTATCTTCATCAAGGCCTCGTCAGCCACATCACAACTGTAATTGTAATTCCATGTTTGAAACAGGCTACACACACTACTTTGGGGTGTTCAATCATTTCAGTCTTGGGATTAATTTAAAACGTTGTATATTATACGTGGCTCAGTACATGTAACAAATTATCACGTTATGTTGGAATATGTAATAAAAAAGAAAAAGCATAATATTATTGCAGTAATATAGTGGTTTTCAACCCTCTCCTCAGGGAACACCAGACGTTCCATGTATTTGATCTATTTTTGAGCTAGCACACATAATTCAACTCATCTGCTAATTATCAGGCCCTTGATTAATGAATGCAGTGAGCTACTTCAGCAGCTGCAGCTAAACTGAGGAACATCTGGGGTGACCCGAGGAGAGGGAAGAAAACCAATCCAGTGCACAAGCGGCCACGACAAACTGTTGTCTCAGAAACCTAATCTGGATCTGTTGTCTCAGAATCCCGACCCTGCCTCAACACAATGAAATACGTAAACCAGTTCAGTATACTAAGATGAGCCATTTCGCAGTCTAGTCAAAACCTTCTAGCTATGGGGGTTCGCATGGCTACATCGCTGCAGTGCACGGCAGTCTACTTCATGATAGTCACCGGTTCCAGCCTGACTGTTCTCTGACTTTCCCCGTCCTCCTGTCAGATTATCTATCCTGCCACGTTGTTCTCCAGCGACTCCTTGTATCCAGATCAGGCGCCTGTTTGTTCAATAGCGGAAGTCTAGTGAATGTGATCATCCGTGCATACTCCGACTAAGGGCTCTCTTGTTGGATTAGCAGTGCGAAAAGAATTGGCGGCTGGGCAACATGTGTTTGGATGAATTGGGAGGGGAGGAAAATGCGGAAAAATAACCTTCTGGCTAATACAATACCAAATTCTCCTGATCATCAAAGGACAGAACAGAAGTCAAAATCTATTTTTGTTTTCTGACAGCTATCATGATATTTCTCCGAACACCATTAGTCTGAAATTTAAGTAGAGCTGGGATAATGCTTCTTGTGTAAGATGCTTGAAGTAACACTAAAAAGTAGCTAATGAAAAAAACAGTTCATTTTTACATTACTTTTTAATTTTGACATTCAAATGATACAGTACCATTGTCAGTTATCCCAAATCATAATTCATGTATCTCGGCCTCCAGAAACCCGACAGGATATTTAGTCAAACACAGTTGTAAAGGCATGTTGGCTGGGTTTAAGCCCCTGTACTTGACACTGTCAGCTTGATAAAGGGATGTGCTGGCTCACAGATGGCTGTCCTGATGCTGCTAGCAGGTATAGCCAGAGCAGTCAGGGTGGGCGGTTAAGGACTCCCATAGAGATTAGCCTCCTTCACCTGGGGCTAATGAGCTGTATACACTGACAAATACCCCCACGTGGTAGTGCCTGCTGGGGCTACTGGGCACCATGACCCTAGCTCCGTTACCACCACCCAGTATGTTCCAGCGGACACTTTTTCCCAGACATCACAGACATTTATATTTCCCTACTGTATTTTTGTGATCACGCACTGATTCTCAACACGTTGCTAAACAAGTTTAGTTTTGTTAAACCAAGGAAAGCCACCCCTATCGTCTCATTGGCTTGTTCTCCCAGGTTGCAAGATGAGGCCCTGGTCCAGCTGGACGGACTGTACCAAGGACTGCGGCGGGGGAATCCAAGAGCGCTTCATGACAGTGAAGAAGAGAGCCAAGAGCCCCCCAGCGCAGGTCACCAGCTGCAAGGACAGGAAAGAGATTCGAGCGTGCAACGTCCATCCTTGCTAGAGAACGCCGCTGTCCGTCTGTGTTTCTCTGTGATACTATACAATGCACTCTTTGTTAGGGCTGGGTGGAGGAAAGGAGAAACAGATTCAGTCAGTGTTGATTTAGCCGGGGTGGAGCCTGTTCACCTGTGTGTTTGGGTGGAGATGAAAGACTCCCTAGAGACGCCATTACTGTAGGCATTTAGTGGGTCACTGGGCTGAGGATGAGAGCAGAGCCAGTCATTAGTCTTCTAGTAGCCTCCTCAGTCAACAGGCCTATGTATTACTATGTAACCTATAACACTATACAGTGCACCACATAATCACACACAACACAACACACATTTGTTTGTTTTTAAATAATTGTACGTGTCTTACACTACAGTCATATTGGCTTTACTAGCTAGCACTGATGACACTCACGTTTGCATGTCTAATGTTTCTCAGTCAGAAGACACTTTCACTGGGTCATGCATGGCCCTACACTTGAAAATGGGTCCCTATTATTTTGACGATGTTTATAAGGGTACTTAAGCAACTTAAGTCGAAGCCCCTAGTCTAGCCCATCACAGAATTTTTCCTAGCAGTAAATTGTTTTAATCCAGTACAAAGCATTTCACCCCAGCGTTCATGTATCAGAAAGGCAGGTGGACACACTTCACTGGCCAGTCGGGCACAATAACTTCACTGGTTGAACCACAATAGTCCATACCGTTTGCACAAAGTAGCTATGTTCACAGTTGGGGCTGGATAGTTTAGAATTGCAGAAGATATGTGTTAGAACAAGATTCAAAAGGAGCATTTGCAGTGAATTTATTACACATTACATGTCAATTCAAATGTAAATTTTAACACAGTCTACTTTTGCAGTGCAAATTTAATTCAGCCCTAAGATTTTTTAAGAATTTTTTCTGTTGAAAATCTGTGTAGATTTTATTGAAAGGTTATTGAATGAAAATACCAAGTAATTTATAGAAAGTATTGTATCCTGTGGTTAGTATGTTAATTTGACCATTATATTCTAAAACAAAGCACAGGTGAAGAATCATTCCAGGTTTTTGTATATCTCATTATTATTTTCAAGACAAGAATCTGTTGTGATTTTTTATTCCATTGTAATACATGTAGAGGCGTAAACATATACGCCTCATTGAGAGGGCAGAGTACAGAATGTGTGCATTATTAGATGTTTTGTTTCTTTTGTCATGATATTTTGTTAAAAGGATTTTAACCAGACTCTTGCCAAAGTCGTGTTTAGATGTTTTCTCTCATTTTCTTTTCTGACGTTCTTCTGCCTCTACACCATATTACTATTTTGGAATAAATCACCTTTACAATAAAAGTAAATGTGAGAAATCCTTTTGAGAATGTTTTTTTGCACACATCACACTGCTCCATTTGTTCCAAAACCTTTCCTGGGGGACCCCCAGCCATGCCATATATTAGATGTATCCAAGACTGATGGTAGTGCTAACCTTGTCTTCTCTGGACAAGGTGTTTTCTGGATGGCCCAAACAATCGGTAAGGGGATTCATCAGAGAAAGTGGTTTTACCCCAGTCTTCAGCAGTCCAATCTCTGTACCTTTTGCAGAATATCAGTCTGTCCCTGTTGTTTTTCCTGGAGAGAAGTGGCTTCTTTGCTGCCCTTCTTGACCACAGGCCTTCCTCGAGAAGTCTTTGTCTCACTGTGCAGGTAACCATGGTTGAAAGAGGAAGAACAATGATTTCAAACACCACCCTCCTTTTAAAGCTTCCAGTCTGTTACTCTTAATCAATCAGCATGACAGAGTGATCTCCAGCCTTGTCCTCGTCAACACTCTCACCTGTGCTAACGAGACAAATCACTGACATGATGGCAGCTGGTCCTTTTGTGGCAGGGCTGGATTGTAGTGGAAATTATTTTGGGGGATTAAGATCATTTTCATGGCAAAGAGGGACTTTGCAATTCATTGCAATTCATCATATCACAATTCATGACATTCGGGGGTAAATGCAAATTACCATCATCCACACTGAGGCAGTACCCTGGAAATCCAGAGTTCTCGCGAGAGCACAATTTGAATTTGCTCAGCGAGTCACTCTGGCATTCAGTAATGCTGCTCATTAACTATGCCCTTGTAGCTGAGCTGCACCAATCACATCGGTGTATCTGATGTAGGCGGGCCAGAGTCAAGCTAAACAGATGACCACAGAGCTGCTGAGTCGAACTCATTAGTTATAATTGCAAGATGGCTACAGATGAACACTAGTTGTTTGAAACAGCTTTGGCCGCTACAATAAACGAGTTAGACTTGGGTTTTTATCTGAAAGAGAAACAGAAGACGGTGCTCGAATCGTTCCTATGCAAGAAAGATGATTTTGCTGTTTTGTCGACCAGATACGGCAAGAGTTTAATCTACCAGATAGCTCCGCTGGTAGCTAAGCATACACTGATGTATTGTTGTGATTGGTCGTAGTGTTATCCAATTGCGTGCAGTTAGATTTACAAGTGCATGCTTGGTGCCGCCCCTTTAGTTGTTCCATTTTCATTACTCAATGCCAGACCCTTAATCCTTCGGATTTGGGTCTGGATTTCCAGGCTACTAAGGCAGCAGACTTTTTGAAAATTTGTATTTGTGTCGTTTTCAAAATATTTGTGTTCACTGAATACATCCACTAGGTGGAGATAAAGGAGGAAGGACATTGCCACCTCTCATTAGAGTTGTAATCCACGTTGTGTGTCCAACGAGTTTTGCCTCGAGTAAGAAATTAACTACTTCAACCATAAACCAATTGTAGATAAATATTTATTTGTAAAAGCCTATGTGTAATACTATGTGAATTTTAGCATTATTGCCTTTCTATATTTACAGGTAAGTAATATTATATGAAGAATATGCTACTACAAAGTCAATAGATAAATTATATATACAGTGCCCGTGCTCTGTCTGCCACTTGTTGTCTGTAGTTGCTGCATGTGTGGGATTCTGAAACGTTCTTAAATTCGTGTGGGTCTGAGGTGTATTTCACATTTTAGCTGCCAAAGCTCCGCTGCAGCTAGAGCGGCGGAAGTCAATGTGTGCTTCTTTTACCGATATATATTTGCCGATATCTTTTGCATTTCTAACGGTTCGAGAGATATGCGCATAACACACACACAGGCAGACAGACGTTCCTGCAATTTATAGATAGATTGATGATGGTATTACCACCCAGCTGCACTGTGTCATATCAACCAGCAGGGGGAGAAAGAGACTTGATTATAAATGTTAGCACTGTTAAATCTGCCTTGTACCTCAGTGATTGTTTAGCCAAACCAGGTTCAACCAGGGCTGTTATAGATCTAAGACAACCAGTAGCAGATGTAAACACCATCTGTTACTTGGCCTTCTTTATCAATGCAATGTCGTCTCTACAGCCCCAAAAAAATTCTGTTTTTACAAAAGGGGTAAAAAAAACATGGGTTTTAGTTCAAAGCTTCTTCTAAAGTGAGTCTTAGCTATAATGGGCACTGAGTTGAGTGACTGGGTAGAAACAACCCAACAGGCCCCATCCAGCCGCTGTAGCCATGGTAACAAACACAGAGACCTCCATCGAACACTTATGAAAGATTTATTATGAATTGTGGGAAAGACTCTTGCTGATACCGACATTTAATACCTGCTGGAACGCAGATGAATGTCACAACACCACCCTGGGTGTTAACCATTCTCACACCGTTTACAGCTCCTTCCATGGCTGTCATTCTTTCTGATCTTGTCTGTTTGCACATTAAAGATATTATAACAAAGTATTTTAATAGAGAATCTGGGAGACATTACAATGTGGGCAAGATTAGGACAAAGGTTACATGTTAGATATTCAAAGGCCTGTCTCCTGACATTTCCTGTCTTCTGTGTGTCAAGAATGCCATAAATGTGTATCACATGATATCAATCCCAGGTAATGCTACATCATTTCGTGATGAAAATTAACACCAGGGCCATTTTCTACTTACTTTATTCTCTAGCCTTGAGCTAATCTTTGTTTGCATAGTTTCATCCTACAGCTGTCTAGGAAAACTCCTATATACAGTAGTAACATTTCTGTACGCATTAAGCCATTTATGAGCCGTGGTTTCTTTCATCCCCGTTCACAAAGTCATCTGAATTCCCTGCCTCACGCACTGAGATTGGGCCTCTACCCTGCCTCTAGAGTCACATCTCATTAAAGACTGCCCCTTGTGCTTGGTGTCAGCCAGTCATCTTCAGGCACACCTTTACATCAAAATGACTGCAGTGTGCGTTTAGGCATCACATCACAACCATAGCTGACAGAAATTATGCTGTAGATGATCTTCCACTCTGGCGTTGCGGTGGTGCGTGTTTAAATTCTGTGCAGCTAAAGTTGAATTTGACATCTATCATAGGGCAAGGCTGTGCTATTAACATATTGCTTACAACTGCCAAATGCTCTCAGTACACAAGGGGCATAGGGTGTAAAGCTTACAGGCTACTTGGGACTGGATGATCTTTTCTGCACTCCATATGGAGCTGTGTTCTGGCTCCTACACAGAAGCACAGCAGCTATCACTTTAAACACTAATAGGCTATATGCACAGCTCCAATACTTCCTGAACTTAAGGCAGCTCATTTGTTTCCTGTTTCACATTATTGGACAAACTGATTAATCCACCTGTGTTTGACCATTGTGACACACGTGGATTAATCAGTTTCTCCAATAATGTAAGACAGGAAACAAAGGAGCTGCGTTAAGTTCAGGAAATCGTGGAGCTGTGCATTTAGCCTATCGGAAAATGATGATGCAGAGGGAGCTTCTCTGGCTTGAATGGCTGTGAAGTAAAGACACCATCAGACTCCATGGGCCTTTCAGTGGTGGGAAGGACAGTCTGATCCTGGATCTGACACTGATCTGGCCTGTTGGGAGAATTGTATTTGGTGAATTGACCGAAGACAGCAAAATAATGATTGCAGTGAACATGACATTTTGACTTAACTTCCATTTGCCCTTCTGAATAGCTTTCCTGCTGTATAATGCTGTAACGTGTTAAGACTGTAGGTCAAGGCTGGGTTGCTGCCATGTTAGATGGTAATATGATATTTGGAATTTTCTAATCTAGCAAATCAATACCAAGTAAAAGCTTACAGGAAAAAGGGCCATATTACAAATTGCTAAATATGACCATGATAAACTGAGAGAGCTTAGGAAATGCATCATAGAATATGATTATATAATAATAATAATAATAATAATAATAATAATAATAATAATGTAAAAGTATCTAAGAAAAGACAAAACCAAGGCTGACCGTTCAACTGATTTCCTGAAAAAGCAGTATTGAGACAAAAGGAAAGATGTTCTCTTTACAAAAAGGAAATGTGTGCTTGGCCACTTTACTTACAGCAACTTACAAATTCCTTAGATCAATGCATTCATTTTATGCATTTATTCATTTGCCAGCATGGTGTTCTCTTTTGATGGGCCTTCACATGCCCCAGTTATTTCACAGTCAATATCACAGAGATTATTTTTTTTCCTGGGATCTTGACTGATTATGATTTTAATGGAGCAATCATCTTTTGCTGATTTTATTTTATTTTTTTAAGATTGATTAAAGTAATTGCTATCTGTATCCCGATATCTTTTTAAAAATATGACCTTAAATCACTTTAACTATCAGTAAAATATGTTTCCTTTCATTTTTATTAAGCATGTTTTAAAAGCAGTTCTTCCATGAAAGAATGGTGTGGGCGAATAACAATCATTAATGTATTCATGTGAGTAGACACTGATTGGTCAGCTCATCCTCTGGAGAGTGGTATCATATCCAACCATCTGTTTGTAGTAGAAGCTTGAGGTAGGAATTTCTCTCCATTTTGAACATTGCCCACAAATACGGGTATATAACAAACATATTTTGGGATTTAAGTGAAAAAAATATCTTCACCAGTTATACTTTGAGCCTGCTTTCTGTTGAACGGCTGTGTAAACTAAAAGAAGACATGCTGTAGGCTCTTTCCAGAATTTTCATCTTTCCAGAGAACTGTGGTTGCTGTTGATATTTTAGGGGAAAGGTGCATATAGTTCAGGGCTCCACTGCAGTGGAATCACAAGGTGATCTGAAGAAGATGAGAAAAATTGGAGGCCATCTTTCCTTATTATCTATCCTCTTTTCCCAAGTCTACACAAGTTCAATTCCCTGCCTGAAATTGAATGGAAAGCCAGGTGTAAGAAATATGGTGGTAACTGACTTTCTACCATGTAAGCATGAGATGGAGTCTAGCCCGTACTTGCACCAATTAAATGTGTTGGGAGAAGTGCTAGAGTGCACACTTTGGTAGAAAGTCAAGGGAATAAAGTGGCATGACAGCACACTTAATAGTGGATGTTAACCCTTAAGGAAAGCAAGAATAAACAGCAGGTCTCAGCTCCTATGTAATGGATTCTTAAAGGGACAGTACAATAGCACTGTAAGTTTGTCTCTTACTTTGCTATTTGCTAAATAACTTACTGAATCCTTTAAAAATGCTGCTGGAACATATAAAAAGACGTACAAAGTGGTGTTTTTTTTTTAATGATTTGACTTTTTTACTGATTTGATCAACAATTGCCTGGTGCCTTGTGACTGAAGAGCTGCTGCAGCCTCTGTGTGTGTCTTGACCAATCAGGTCATGTGGGCGAGGCTCAACTGACAGAGTGTCATGGCGCTTTCACTACAATCCTGTAGCCTTTTATTTAGCAAGTGTAATAGCACATGTCTCCCTAGAGATGCAAGCAAACACTTTCATAGAAATGTAGCAGCCTATAATGAAAAATTACCCACTTGACATACTGCAATGCATGTCAAACAGCATTTTTCTGTCAGATCAACTGTATGCTACTAGCAGCAGCAAACTGTATAGAATCTAACCATCCTGGGGGAATTCTATCAGAGATCTAAAATTGAAATCAGTATTAGACTTTACAACTAGAAAGGCCAAGCCTTTTTGAACTCTTCCTATCAAGATGAGTAATTTTGTCTTTTTTGAGTAATTTTTTAGCAAAGCTTGTTTCTTAGGGCTTGTTCACCACCTGGGAGGCTGTCCCCTATGAACTAATCAAACATGCAGGTACATTTGCAGTAACCATTCATAACAACTTGAAATACAGATGTGTTTTTCAGGGTAAATGCTGACAAAACCTTAATTCTTCCTAGATAAGTGGGAGGCTGCGCGTCTGTATCGTCAGAGGAGTGAAAACGGTTCCAGCATGGAAACTACTGATGATGTGACAAGGAAGCGAAAACGCCAGGCTAATCCAAAATACCAGGCTGTGTATTTTGGGGACAGCGACGATGAGGTTCCAAGTCGCACCTCATGTGTTCTGGATGTGCCACAAAAGTCCCAAAGTTTGCTGGGCCCCTACCCACCCCAAGGACACACGTCGACACCACAACACTCTGTGGATTGCAGCCATGTAGGTATGTGAATTACATGTGGTAATTACTGAAGTGTTTACTTAGTTGCATTATTTATGTGTATGCATAATACGCATGTGTATTTGTAGTTTGTGATACGACCCGAATCGTGAGTTTGGTGTATCGTTACAGCCCTACCACTTACCATAGTGTTATTTACGCACAGCCACTTTGTACCTCAACAATTGTACCCATCTACCTCAGCCCCTACTCTGCATTTTTTGCTTCTTATAACTGTCTGTATTGTACAGCGCCAAGTGATTGTATACACCAACCATCTACCTCCCTGTATCGACATCTGTTGCACTACTTGTACAAATGCCTTATTGTTTGACCTGCTCACTGTATTATTTATTGTACCATCACTGTTTTATTCGCTGTTTTTACTATTTATTGTGCACACCTTGTCTTGTAATTTCATGTGTAACTTCTTGTTGTCTGAACCTCAACGCTTTTATCTTGGCCAGGTCGCCGTCTCAAATGAGAAAATGTTCTCAACGTGCCCACCTGGTTAAATAAAGGTTAAATAAAAAAATAAAGGCCATTTAAATACATAAAAAAAAAAAATGCTGCCACCCGGGATGCCACTGACGAGGCTGTCCAGAACCAGGTCACCAGGTACCTGAAAGGGGCAGCTTACCATGCAGGTGGGAGGAGACAACGCGGGGGTCCAAGCGACCTGCCGTGAATACAGATGACAAAGCACCAGCACAACGCTTGTCACCGCTTGATACAGCCGCTGCACAGCCCTTGCCCACAAAACACTACAGAAGGTGATCGAGGGCCCTCCATCCATAGCCACCTGACCTGACACTACCTACCTACATTGGAGTTTGACTCTCTTTTTACTTTCTTGTTTGTTTATATTGATTAAAGTATTATTTTTATTACTAGTGTTATCTGCATTGTTGGGGAGGACTGAAAGTAATGTGAATAAAATTGTTAAGATTTAATTAAATACATTTGCACATGTATATTTGTATGTTGCTGAATAATGCACAGTTTTCAACTTCATCTTGCCCTTGCACTATTTGAAAAATAAAATGTAAGGATTTAATTAAATGTGTTGTCATTTGTGATGCAAGTGAAATCTGATTATATTATTTATTAATATTAAAAAGCCTAATACCTGGGGTATGAAGCATCCCGCTGGGTTCTGTGCAAAAAAGCGGCTTGCCGCGGTTGCGCCGCGGGTGCGCCGCTGATCAGGGCAGGGCCGGGGTGGGTAATCGGGAGAACCGGGAGAATTCCCGGTGGGCCACTAGTTGTTGGGCCGGTAAGGTGGTTCGTGAAAAATTATTTTATAATCGCTATGCCTACTTGTTGCAATTCGAACTGGGCCACCTGCCTGCAGATGTGAGATAGTGCGGCCCCCTCTTCGAGCGCACCTCTCATTCTCACGTCACACACGAACACGAGAGCTGCTACGCTCCCACAGTCCACATCAAAAGAGCCTTCAATATAGAATTGGTCACCAGACCAGGAATGTCATTTAGTTAATTACCGTTTACCCACTTAAACATTATTGACATTATTAAATATTATCTAAATTATAATCGCAACAACCTCTTTGCCAAAGAGTGGAATCACAAATGTTTACTCCCTGTGCGTGATTAATTTAACGGTAGTCTGTTCTCCTGAGTGCGCGTGACGGCAGAGAGACGCAGCAGACGCGTAATAATGTCTATTAGCTACTACGGTATATTAGCTAACTCCTGCGCCTGTTTTAGAAATAGAAAAACTCTTCCAAAACAAAGCAGACTGTTGGAAATGAGTTTTCAAAACGGTAAACAGTCGCTGATATTTTCAGTCAGTTGTCTGTCTATCTTGCTCTACAGTCAGTCAGTAGTTAGCCAGCATGCAAGAGCTCTGGTTATGTAATGTAGGCTACTGCAAAGTTACTGTATTACATGTAACTAACTGTGTAGCTAACTGTCAAAGTAGCTCATTTAACTTATTTAATAAGAGAATGAACGATGTGCAAGTGAAAGACAACACACGGT
>JACXGM010036784.1:0-11291 GCA_016801145.1 Umbra pygmaea
ATTTAACCCAGTTAATCAAAGATAACATACTGAATTCAAACCAGTTAATCAAAGATAACATACTGTATTTAACCCAGTTAATCAAAGATAACATACTGTATTCAAACCAGTTAATCAAAGATAACATACTGTATTTAACCCAGTTAATCAAAGATAACATACTGTATTCAAACCAGTTTATTAAAGATAACATACTGAATTCAACCCAGTTAATCAAAGATAACATACTGTATTTAACCCAGTTAATCAAAGATAACATACTGTATTTAACCCAGTTAATCAAAGATAACATACTGAATTCAACCCAGTTAATCAAAGATAACATACTGAATTCAACGCAGTAAATCAAAGATAACATACTGTATTCAAACCAGTTTATTAAAGATAACATAATGTATTTAACCCAGTTAATCAAAGATAACATACTGTATTCTACCCAATTAATCAAAGATAACATACTGAATTCAACCCAGTTAATCAAAGATAACATACTGAATTCAACGCAGTAAATCAAAGATAACATACTGTATTCAAACCAGTTTATTAAAGATAACATAATGTATTTAACCCAGTTAATCAAAGATAACATACTGTATTTAACCCAGTTAACCAAAGATAACATACTGTATTTAACCCAGTTAATCAAAGATAACATACTGTATTCAAACCAGTTAATCAAAGATAACATACTGAATTCAACCCAGTTAATCAAAGATAACATACTGAATTCAACCCAGTTATTTAAAGATAACATACTGTATTCAAACCAGTTAAACAGGGCTCACATAATGTATTCAACCCAGTTAATCAATGCTAACATAATGTGTTCCTATTAGGATGCTTCTATTGTATTTCTGTCTGAAGAGACATAGACGAGGTTCAGAGTTATCCAATAACTCACACATTTATTCCATCCAGTTCATAAAAGGAGACTTCATACATAGTGGAACGGCAGCTGCTGAAAGTCCATCTCTACTGGCAGGAAATGTTATCTGCATGCAAATGTATCATTAATTAGCAGCACAGTAACACGTAATACTATAAAATCAAAGTTTATTTATATAGCACATATAACACGTAATACTATCATTCTATTGGTTGTGAAACAAAAACTTGTATATTATGTCCAAATACCTCACTGCATTTGTATACAGTGGGCTTTTACACTGATAGGTTCCATTAAGGGGAGTTGAAAAACAGTGGTGAGATTTTATCCACAAGAGTAGAAAAACAAACGTGTGTGTGTGTGTGTGTGTTTGAGTCGGGGGACTTGACACACACCAAAGGGATTAGTCCTCACAGGAAGCCACTATCAGCCCTGGGACAGCTGGCTCTGACCAACAGGCCTGGCTATTTTTGTTGTGACTGCTAGCTTCAGGACGGTGTCATAGACAAAGTGTGGGAAAAGAGGGGTGCAGACATCAGCTACAGCAGGAACTTATCTCAGAGCTGGGGTCCCTATGGTTACGGTAGCCTACAGTGACCTCATCCCAATCTGCTTTCCATTAGAAAACTGGAGATGGAATAAATAACGAACATAGACCAAAGGGATGCTGTGACACGGAGATATAGAATAATATTACATTACCTCTGTAATGCACCATGTATACAAAAGGTGTTGGTAGATATATCAGGTTCAACAGACTGGGTTTTTCTGTAATGTATGACAAAATATATTTTTTCTATTTTAGATAGTTACTACAGTTTACCACCAGGTGTCAGTGCAATGCCTTTATACAGAGTAGCAATTGCTGAAGAATTTAAAGCATCTCAAAATTATTTTCAGCAAAACTATTAGAACAATCAGGAGTTTACTGGATATTACTGGATATTACTGGAGTTCATGGATATTCAGGACAGATTCTTCAAGATGTTCAAATGTTTAAATGACGCTATTGAAGATAGACACACTAGAGTGTAGCAGCTTTTCAGGAGTTTTTTTATAGCAGAGCATTAAAAGTTTAACGCTCATCATCAGAGTATAACGCTTCTGAGTGACAACAAAATACAAACTGTCAGTGTGGCCAGCCTGGATCCAGCTACAGTACTGTACACAGCCAGAGGCAAGCCAGACCACCCAACTTCACCAGGAGCCACCTCCATGCATTCCTCACTGGGTTCTTCGGGTGGCCCTGGAAGCAACCGGACACTTGAGATAATCTGCTGCAGTCTTCCTTTGAACACTATATTAAGATTAGAATGCTCCCTTTATTCATTTACCCATACGCAAGCCTTCCATCTTTGGGGTGGGCTTTCTTTGTGGATTGTTTTCTAAGCCTACAGAATAAGATTTACCTCTTAGCTAATTCATCAAACACTTATCCAGAGCAACTTAGAGTAGGGTGTTAATACAGTTCCATATTGAACCCAATTTAGGGGAAGGGAACTCATAACCCTGGTCTTGCTAGTCCCATTGTCTTAACTGAGCTGCAGGTAACCATATATCATATCTGTGGGGTGTTTTGGGTCATAACATTACTTTGGGTCTTTCGAATTGCAACATGGAAAGATACTGCAAACCTTTTTTGTGATCAAATTTTTATTTTACTTTAACATTCTTGCACATCAGCTGCATACACTTTGTGAAATGTTTACGCTTCCTTAAAATGAGACACATTTGAGTCACAGAAATGAGTTTTTAGGAATTGAAATGCCCCGAGAAACACAGCCGATCCCTGGAGTCAGTGGTGTTTCTGTGGTGATCTTGCTCTGCAGCGGAGCATTCTCTTCAACCACATGTATTCCACATGAATGTAAATATTACTTATTGAAGTTAAGCATTCTTCTTAGACAATGAAGCTAAAATTACATAAAAAAACTTTAGGATCCAGAAAACCTCTTTGATTGAATCCCCTTTAATACAGGCAGTAAAACAATGTGAAATGGTTTCAGATCCAGAATGGAAGGCAACACAAAGCTCTCCAAGCCCCTGAGTGTTTATGTGAGGCCACAAACAGAGTAACTTCCTTGATTCTTTCTTTTTAAGTCTCTTCCTTTTTAGGAAGTAGGCTGAAGCCTCGTAGCTCCCTCCTGGGAATTTGTGGGATTCCTTGGCTGGTGTGGTTGTCCAATGGCTTTCAACACACTAACAGTGTTAGTACAGGTTGTAGGAGGCTGATGGAATTTGAGAAATGTGTTATGTTACTCACAAGTTGCCAGAATCAGAGTGAATAGTTAGAAGCCCATAAACAGCACATGCTTGGCTTGTGTAAAACCAGGGATTGGTAGGAACATTTTCAGGCATGGACAAGTCCCGCCCCCAGGGGCCTGATAGGTGTCCTGCCTGTCTCTCAGAGGTATTGTTTTCATTCCCAACTGAATGGTTATTTGGTTGGTGGATGTGAAGACAGCAGGTGAGGCAGAAAAAGAGTCACTATCAGACCTGGGACAACTTTAGCTGTGACTCAGCCACAAAACCAACCACAAAGATATTCTCACGTTGCTGCCTTTACAATGTGAGTTGTTGTCCCAGCAGGTTATTAGCTTTGGATTGCTTAAGGTCTGCTTCAGTCCAGTGACACATGTTGAGGTTTTCCTGGACAGATTTTTATTTGCAAATATTTAGCTCTGGACAATATCATCTGATAAAATTATTTACAGGGAAATGTTTTCTGTCCCCACCTGGGATGGAATCAGGCAGCAGACAGCCTGGCAGCTAAATCCTGGGGTCACGGGTTTGAATTTCAGAGCTGGTAAGCATGTTCAGAAATGTGAAAGAAATGTTATGTCTTCAGTTTTAGGCTTCTGATGGTGTTATTAGTCAAGGACTAAATTTAGGCTGCCTGGAAGTTTTGAATTATTTAAACACTGCAATGTTAAAGACGCAATGTGTGAATTTTTGTTAGCAATGTTAGTTAGTTTTTTCGGGCTGGAAATTGTTTATATGTGTATAATTTATATGTAGAATATTCCAGTTAGCCAAGACAGTACTGGTTTTAATCAGGGTGATTTTGATGACATGGTGAATGAATCGACATGAAATAATACATTTCAAATGTATTGAAATACTATGAAATAATACAGTTTTCAGTGACAACGTTTTGGTCTCAAAAGCACCATTATTACATCCACTGGTTAAATATCACTTTACACACTAGGATCAGTGGAAGTACCCGACACCCTCTTTCCGTTCAGAACTGCCTTAATTCTTCATGGCATATATTCAACAAGGTGCTGTAAACATTCCTCAGAGATTTTGATCCATATCGACCTGAAAGCATCACGTACTTGCTGCAGATTTGTTGGCTGCTCATCCATGATGCGAATCTCCCGTTCCATCACACCCCAAAAAGGCTAGATCATATTGAGATCTGGTGACTGTAGAGGCCATTTGAGTACAGTGCAATCATTATCACGTTCAAGAAACCAATTTGAGATGCGAGCTTTGAGACATGGCATGTTATCCTGCTGCAAGTAGCCAGTAGAAGATGAGAACACTGTAGTAAAGGGATGGACAACAAAACTAAGATAGGCTGTGGCATTTAAATGATGCACAATTGGTAATAAGGGGCCCAAAATGTGCCAGGAATATATTCCTCACACAATTACACTTCCTTGTGCAAGACCATGTCTCTTGTCCCCCCCGTCTCAGCCCCAGATGTTATGCTGCAATAGTTTATGTGCCGGGGGACTAGGGTTTTATATATTCATTTTGGGGTCAGAGATGTGTCAAGGTACTAGATCCAAGGTATGCCCACTCTAATGTTCCTGATGTCATGTTCATCCTAGGAGGACCCTAGGAACATGCGACAGGACCATGTGGCCTGATCCCTCCTTCCTGTCCCCTTCCTGTGCCCGGCCCGCTGCTGTGCTGGATCCCATCTCACTGCGGTTGATGATCCAGTTTCCACCCGATTACGCCAGCCTTCATCTCCAGGCGGCTTCACGGTCTTCCTTCGCAAGACCACCGAACTGTATTGATGCTACATAAAGACTATGGTCACAGTCCACCCATCATATCTTCATTGCTGGACAATAATTGAACACTGTTTGACCTTATTACAATGGGCTGTGTACCTTCAGATCCCCCACCCAATACAGCCAGAAGAGGACTGGCCACCCCCTTGAGTCTGGCCTCTCTCTAGGTTTCTTCCTAGGTCCCTCCTACTAGGGAGTTTTTCCTAGCCACTGTGCATCACTTGTGTTGCTTGCTTTTGGGGGTCTCGGGCCGGATGTCTGTCAAAGCACTTTGTGACAACTGCTGTTGTAAAAAGGGCTTTATAAATAAATTTCATTGATTGATTGATTACACCACCACCAGCCTAAACTGTTCATACAAGTCAGGATAGATCCATGGTTTCATGTTGTTTATGTCAAATTCTAAAGCTACCATCTGAATGTCACAAAAGAAATCGAGACTCATCAGACTAGACAACATTTTTCCAATCTTGTACTGTCCAATCGTGGTGGGCCGTGCAAATTGTAGCCTCAGTTTCCTGTTCTTGACAAGAGTGGCACCCGGTGTGGTCTTCTGCTGCTGTAGCCTTGGTTGTAAAATGTGGTTATTCGAGTTAATGTTGCCTTTCTTTTTTGGGGGTATTTAATTATATTTTTTATTGACAGAACAGGAGGAAGCAGAAGCCAGGGAGGCAGGTAGGGGGAGACAGGTAGAGGAAGACAGGTAGGGGGAGACAGAGATTAAGGGCACAGGCAGGTAGGGGGAGACAGAGAGTAAGGGCAGAGAAAGTGGCTGAACCTGGGCTCAAACTGCTGTCACCATGGCACATGAGATCTAGATCCAGGAGCTCTGGCACAACTTTATCCTTTCTAGCAGCTCGATCCAGTCCGGCCATTCTCCTCTGACCTTTTTTTTTTACATTTTTTGCCCAGAGAAACGCCGGTCACTGGATATTATTGCTTTGTCAGACCATTCTTTGTAAACCGTAGAGATGGTTGTGATGGAAAAACCTAGTATATCAGTCAGCAAATTCTGAAACGTTCAAAGGAGCATGTCTGGCACAAACAACCATGCCATGCTCAAAAGTCACTTAAATAACTTTTCTTCACAATTCTTAATGCTTGGTTTAAACTTCGTCTTGACCATGGCTACATTCCTAAATGCATTGAGTTGTTACCACACGAGGGGCTGATTAGTTGGGGCGCAGATAGCTTAGTGGTTAAGGAGGCAGACTTGCAGTCGGAATATTGCCAGTTTTATTCCCGACTGTGCCAAATGTCGTTGTGTCCAAAATTTGATATTTGTGTTAGGGAGTAGTTGAACAGGTGTACCTAATAAAGTGGCTGATGAGTGTATATATATATGTGTTTGTTTGTATGTGTGTATAAATTTATGTATAAAAAATATATAAGCTATTTAACATCTGTCTGTTGCTAAGAATGAGCTAATATGTTTCTTCTCAGGGTCAATCACTCTAATATATTTTATAAAGTCCTTCTCCCAAAAGCAGTTGTCACAAAGTGCTTTGATGAACACCCGGCATAAAACCTCAAAAAGCAAGCAAAAAAGTGATGCACAGTGGCTAGGAAAAACTCCCTAGTAGATGGAAACTAGAAAGAGACCTAGAGAGGGGCCAGACTCAAGGTGGTGGCCAGTCATCCCCTCTGGCTGTACTGGGTAGGGAATCTGAAGGTACTGTATACAACCCATTGTGTTAAGGCCACATCTTTTATCAGTGTTCAATTAGTGTCCATAAATGGAGATAGGAATGGGTGGGCTGTGACAACAGTCTTTGTGTAGCATCAACACAGTTTGATTAGCGCCTGGGTGCTATTTGGTTAATAACCCACAATTAAAAAATAAAAACCTTTGCTACTAGCCCAGAGTAAGAAGACAATTCCTTTCAGTGTGCAACCAGAACTTAAGAATAGGTTCTGATTATTAAAACATTCACTGTTTAATTTGTCTCTTACCCCACAACGTTTGAGAAGTAGTTTTGTGATGGAATATTGAACAAATGAATTTTATGAGATAAAAATTATTTTTGGGATGTCATATTTTTCCATTACATTGTCGTCTCCATTTACAAATAACCAGCACAGAGGCATCGCATGAACCCTAAACATACAGGCTTGTTTTAGTGCCTTCTGTCAGCACCTTCTCAAAGTTCCTGCGAGGCACTACTATTAACACTGTCTGTCCTTGCTAGTTGGAATTCACTACTCTCAACAAATAGGGCTGTTTCCCTTTTTAGGGCATATGAATGTATTACGTAATTTGGGGAGAACACCACGTCTCTAGCAAACTCGATTTATGTGGTATAGGCGGAGTATTTCGAAGAGTGGCACCCGCTTGTGCCAATCGCCTTGGCGTTGATAACTATTCTGTTCATCTCATTGGCCGAGGGGGCGGACATTGGATTCATTGTGGTTTAGGTTGCTCGATCGTCGCGAGCTGCGGTTGAAGCGTCTCACATTGATGGTTGCAGGAGGAGTGGTTGTGTTCCCAGAGAGTGAAGCTGTCCTGCCTGGGGAAAGTGTTGGGATTACGGTAGACGGCCAGGGACGCAAACGGGAGAGAGGGAAATTTTGAAAACACCAAATAGTGGGTGTCTTTTTTTCTCTTGGACAGAAGTGCGGACTTAAGTTTTCATCATGCCGGTTTTTCATACAAAGACGATAGAAAGTATCTTAGAGCCGGTTGCTCAACAGATATCCCATCTGGTGATAATGCACGAAGAGGGTGAGGTGGATGGAAAGGCTATCCCGGATCTCACAACTCCCGTGGCTGCTGTGCAGGCGGCTGTCAGCAACCTGGTTCGGGTAAGTGAAAAGTCCCATGATGATACACGGCCGTCGGGGTGGATTACCTGTCGCTTTCTTTGTCGTTAAATTACATTGTGCAAGCCCAAAGCGATATAATTATAATCACCAATCCTAATAAATGCTGCCTCAGCAATTATTACTTTGTAATCCACCTTGTCACTTGTGAACATTCTGCATTTTAGTAGGCAACTACAATGTATCAAGTTAGGTTGGAAGTTATTTCAGTTGGGCGAGTGACGCCCTTTTCCCCTTGAACAAATGCCCTGCCCCCCCTGGGCCGAGGTTTCACTGGCATGTCCTGACGTAGACACTATTCTCAATGCAGGAGTATTTTGAACAAAGGCATGCATCTACATTTTACCTTGGAACAACAATTGATATCGTCAAGTTTACTCAAGCAGTTCTAAATAACGTCATGTCTTTAATACTAGGTGCAGCAAGTGAATAAAATAGCATGATTCAGTTGCATGAATATGACTAATATCTGTAAGAGTAATATGCTTGTCATCATCGCTCTGAGTTACACAGTGCATCCGGAAAGTATTCACAACGCTTACAGTTACACCCTTATTCCGAAATGGATTAAATTCATTATTTCCATACATTTTACAAACAATAACCAAATAAGGACAATGGGAATAAATTGTGTTTGAAATCTTAGCAAATTAATTATAAATAAAAAACGAAAAAAGCACATGTACATAAGTATTCACAGCCTCTGCTCAATTCTTTGTCAGCAATTACAGCCTCAAGTCTATTTGAGTATGATGCTACAAGCTTGGCACCCCTATTTTTGGGCAGTTTCTCCCATTCTTCTTTGCAGGACCTCTCAAGCTCCATCAGGTTGGATGGGGGGCATCGGTACACAGCCATTTTCAGATCTCTCCAGAGATGTTCAATCAGGTTCACATTTGGGCTCTGGCTGGGCCACTCAAAGACATTCACAGAGTTGTCCTGTAGCTGGTCCTTTGTTATCGTGGCTGTGTTCATATGGTCGTATATCCTGTTGGAAGATGAACCTTTGCCCCAGTCTGAGGTCCAGAGTGCTCTAGAGCAGTTTTTCAGCAAGGATGTCTCTGTAAATTGATGCATTAATATTTCACTTCATCCTGACTAGTCTCCCAGTTCCTGCCACTGAAAAACATGCACACAGCATGATGCTGCCACCACCATGCTTCACTGTAGGAATGGTAATGGCCAGGTGATGAGTGGTGCCTGATTTCCTCCAGACATGATGCTTGCCATTCAGGCCATAGAGTTCAGTCTTTGTTTCATCAGACCAGAGAATTTTGTTTCTCATGGGGTGAGAGTCCTTTAGGGCTCTCATGTGCCTTTTACTGAGGCTTCTGTGTGGCCACTCTACCATACAGGCCTAATTGGTAGAGTGCTGCAGAGATGGTTGTTCTTCTGAAAGGTTCTCCTCTCTCCACAGAGACTACTACTACTTGAGCTCTGTCAGAGTGACCATCGGTTTCTTGGTCACCTCCCTGACTAAGCCCTTCTCCCCCGATTGCTCAGTTTTGCTGGGTGGCCAGCTGTAGGAAGAGTCCTGGTGGTTCCAAACTTC
This sequence comes from Umbra pygmaea, assembly GCA_016801145.1. Classification (NCBI taxonomy): domain Eukaryota; kingdom Metazoa; phylum Chordata; class Actinopteri; order Esociformes; family Umbridae; genus Umbra; species Umbra pygmaea. The sequence continues at coordinate 9,290 of JACXGM010036784.1, forward strand.
TTACATTTACGGATGATGGAGGCCACTGTGCTCATAGGGATCTTCAATGCTGCAGATATTTTTCTGTACCCTTCCCCAGATCTGTGCATCGATACAATCCTCTCGAAGGTCTACAGACAATTCTTTGGACTTCATGGCTTGGTTTGTGCTCTGACATGCACTGTTAACTGTGGGACCTTATATAGACAGGTGTGTGCCTTTCCAAATCATTTCCAATTAACAGTTTTTACCACAGGTGGACTCCAATCAGGTTGTGGAAACATCTCAAGGATGATCAGTGGAAACAAGATGCACCTGAGCTCAATTATGAGTGTCATGGCAAAGGCTGTGAATACCTATGTATGTGTGCTTTTTTGTTTTTTATTTTTAATAAATTTGTTAAGATTTCAAACACACTTAATTATTATTATTAATATTATTTCAAGTTATATAGCGCTTTTCAAGGAACCCAAAGCAATTTACACAGTGAGGGGGAAAGCCCACCTCATCCGTTACCAATGTGTAGCACCCACTTGGCCATTTTGCACCAGAATCCTCATCACCCATCAGCTATCAGGTGGAGAGGTGAGTAGTTATTTATGACAATTAGGAAGGAGTGGGATTATTAGGTGGCCATGATTGAAGTGAGGCCAAGTTGGGAATTTGGCCATGACACCGGGGTTAACACCCCTACTCTTACGATAAGTGCCATGGGATCTTTAGTGACCACATAGTCAGGACACTTGTTTAACGTCCCATCTGAAAGACGGCACTCTACGCAGGGCAGATAATCCCATCACTACCCTGGGGTTTGGGAATGATCTTTAGACCAGAGGGAACAGTGCCCCCTACTGGCCCTCCAACACCACTTCCAGCAGCATTGGTGTCCCATCCAGGGACTAACCAGGTCTGACCATGCTTAGCTTTAGAAGCAAACCAGCAGTGGGATACAGGACGCTATGCTGCACATTGTCATTATGGGGTATGGTTTGTAGAATTTTGAGGGAAATAATTAATTTAATCCGTTTCGGGAATAAAGGTGTAACATAATCAAATGTGGATAAAGCAAAGCACTGTGAATACTTTCCAGATGTACTGTAATCCTAAGTGGGCGTGGCTTTACAATATTGTAAATAGAATTAAAAGAAGGTTGAACAAACAATCAAAGAGGTGTTCCACAGCACTAATTAACAGAGTACAGGTGTTATGCCTGCGTTCTATTTGCTTATTTGGTAGATGTCAATTTAGTACAGAGTCCAATCGCAATCCACGGATTTCCTCCCTAATAGCAGTAGAATTACGTATTTTTTTTTAGACCATACTACACAGGAAGTAACAAATGTGCAAATGACCCAGGGCATTTCCTCTTTTATTTTTTTAAAGCATTTACAGAACATAACTGAGATGGTCACTTCTAAAATGAGGAAGCTAAAAATGTATACATTTATCAGTATCCTCACAGTCATTGTGGTATTCTAAGGAAGGGAAATTTCATTTCAAATTTATCTGCCTATTCCTGGAACCGCTTATGCCTGTAGGTGATAAGGACGATGATTTTGTGAGGCTGCAACTGCAGAATTTAACTTGTAGCACAAACAACAAATGTCTGGCTGTCAGAAGGACATCTCCCAATAAACACCACACTCCCGCTGTGCTAGTCCACCGGCTGTCAGCCGGCACTATTTCCATACCACAGTGGGAAGAAGCTCGAAGTCACAGGAATTTGAACAATTCATTTCCAGACCTCTCCTACCAGCAAAGTGGTAGTAAATGTGAATCCTTCAGCAGCTGTGTTTACAACTGTTCACAGGGTATGAAGTAAAGAGCTTGTTTACAACTGTTCACAGGGTATGAAGTAAAGATAGCTTGTTTACAACTGTTCACAGGGTATGAAGTAAAGATAGCTTGTTTACAACTGTTCACAGGGTATGAAGTAAAGATAGCTTGTTTACAACTGTTCACAGGGTATGAAGTAAAGATAGCTTGTTTACAACTGTTCACAGGGTATGAAGTAAAGATAGCT
>JACXGM010036785.1:0-11290 GCA_016801145.1 Umbra pygmaea
CTCTGACGGTCTTGCTAATCAGGCAGCTCGCACTCAGGGAGCGCAAGGTCGAAATAGCGGGACTGCTGCTGAATGTTATGGCTTTGTCCACACGATTGCGCCTGATAGCTACAACTTCTTAAAATAACGTTTATAAATATTTTTGTTTGTCGTTGTTCCACTTTTCTTCCATATCTTAGGAAATCTTTGTCTACTCTTTAGTTTCTTATTGTGGGTAGATTCATCTGTAAGAAGAAATAATGTGTTATTAACATGACTAATATTTCGTGAAATAGCCTTCTGCCTGTCTAGAAATAGGCTAAGTACTTTGATCATATGGAAAGTAAATTTAGCCTACCTGGCAATGATTGTGCAAACTGTACAGCAAAATTCTCTATATTTTAGGTTCGGGTACGGGCTTCTGAATGCAACCTTTGTCCAAATCACGGAAATTGGTCAAAAAAAACGGAAATCACAGAATTTGGAAGAAAATAAAAAGGAATTGGCCAAAAAATAACACGGATTTCATAGGGCCCTACAAACAGAGAGAGGAAAATCAAAAAAAAAACTTCACTCAATGTGAAGTAGAAAATATTGTTGGCGAGGTGAAAGAGGAGGAAAAGGCGTTGGAGTGGCAAAAGGTTGCAGACGCTGTAATGTAGTGGTCAGATATCAGTCGATGTCAAAGCGTCTAGCGCTTCATTGCGAAAGTGTGACTGCCACGGGTGGGGGGAAATTGGTTACATTACAGCAACATGTCTGCATCACAATTTATTTGGACATTGATCGAATGAAAATGCTTTCGATTAATGAAAGCATTTTCATTCTCATTTGGTGCCCTTATTATGGCAACATGAGTGCAGTCAATAGCACCGATTACATTTGGGAAACCGGACATTGTGCTTTTATGGTTTGCCTGTTCACCCGCAGTGTAAGGAAACATTATGTAATCATGCGACACACCAATTACACCTATTAACATGTCTGGCATAACCCGGCTAAGGGTTGGCTGTGAAATCCCAGACTTGTCAGCCAATTCCCTCTGGAAAGTGCCAGTCGCCAGAAATCTAAAGTGTTGTAAGGACTTGAAGTGGGACTGGCACGGCGTGGTTTCTCCGAGTGCTCCTCTGTAACGCTGGGCCCAATAGTGCACAGAGGTCCAACAGGACGCCCCGAGGAAATCGGAACCGGCTCATAAGCCACTCGTCCTCGTTTGCCAGCAAGTCTTCCTGCTGTCTGAAAATGTGTTCCCTCCGAATCCTTACATTTGCCACAACTTTTAACAGCACAAGATCAGCCATTGTGCGTCACTACGCATTGGGTTGGCATAATGGCTTTTTATGACCATGCAGGTGATTGTATCTGATCAGCTACAGATGTCGGTATTCATGTAATTGTAAATGGGATTATGCGCAAATGGAATTAATTCCAGCTTTCAAAATGGTTACGACATCCGTCAAGATGGAACAATTGATGGATGGAAATGAAACAGACTAACGGCATATACATGAACACCATGATTCCGTAGCTGATGACATTTATGAACACAACTTTCCCCAGTGGACAATGAAGACATCTATCTAATTTAAAGTATGTCTGCTCCACCAGACGGACGCATCGACAAGGATATGTTTTAAACATTAATTTGTTTACCGTATTATTTATGAGGATGAATTACATAACATGCCAATGAAATTACAGAACATGTTTGCGTGTTCTTTTTGCAAATATGTCTTTGTTTGCATTTAAGTTGGCTACAATCTTGTTTTATTTCATTTTTATTCCACCACAGGCTGTTGATTGTAAGAATGGCTTTGTTAAATGTTCATATTATTAATGAGAGGCAGTATTTCGATTTCGTTTAGCTACACAACGGTCTGCAGTTTCAGACAGCTTCACGTGTTTCACACATCTGCCGGCAGTGTCGCCATTTCTCATTTCACCCGTCTTTGTGCGTACGCATGGGTCAGAGTTTCCGTGAAGGACCGCACATTTTCCCATCAAGTTAGCTTTTTATAAATCCCAATTAATGCGTAGAGAGTGGCGTACGCATTCTTTTGTGCGTACGCAACGTTTATAAATGAGGCCTCTGGTGACTGTGGGGTCCATTTTAGTACAGTGAACTCATTGTCATGTTCAAGAAACCAATTTGAAATGATTCGAGCTTTGTGACATGGTGCATAATCCTGCTGGAAGTAGCCGTCAGAGGATGGGTACATGGTGGCCATAAAGGGATGGACATGGTCAGAAACAATGCTCAGGTAGGCCGTGTCATTTAAATGATGCCCAATTGGCACTAAGGGGCCTAAAGTGTGCCAAGAAAACATCCCCCAAACCATTAAACCACCACCACCAGCCTGCACAGTGGTAACAAAGCATGTTGGATCCATGTTCTCATTCTGGTTACGCCAAATTCTGACTCTACCATCTGAATGTCTCAACAGAAATCGAGACTCATCAGACCAGGCAACATTTTTACAGTCTTCAACTGTCCAATTTTGGTGAGCTCTTGCAAATTGTAGCCTCTTTTTCCTACTTGTAGTGGAGATGAGTGGTACCCAGTGGGTTCTTCTGCTGTTGTAGCCCATCCGCCTCAAGGTTGTGCGTGTTGTGGTTTCACAAATGCTTTGCTGCATACCTCGGTTGTAACGAGTGGTTATTTCAGTCAGAGTTGCCCTCTATCAGCTTGAAGCAGTTGGCCCATTCTCCTCTGACCTTTAGCATCAACAAGGCATTTTCGCCCACAGGACTGCCGCATACTGGATGTTTTTCCCTTTTCACACCATTCTTCGTGAAAATTCCAGTAACTGAGCAGATTGTGAAATACTCAGACCGGCCCGTCTGGCGCCAACAACCATGCCACACTCAAAATTGCTTGAATCCCCTTTCTTTCCCATTCTGACATTCAGTTTGGAGTTCAGGAGATGTCTTGACCAGGAACACACCCCTAAATGCATTGAAGCAACTGCCATGTGATTGGTTAAGTAGATCATCGCATTAAGAAGAAATTGGACGGGTGTTCCTAATAATCCTTTAGGTGAGTGTAAATTGCTTTAATACATTAAATTCATCATTAATAAGTCTTATTAGGCAAATTACAAAAAAAGACATGTTGTGAAGACAAGTCTGTCAGACGAATGATTTTCAGTTGATTGACAAATTGTGCTAATCAGTGTATTGGATGTCCTACTACTATTTTCATCTGGCTACTTTTAGACATCCAATAGTAGGTAATTCAGACTTGAGAGGTGTAGTCTAAAACTTTACTGTTTGAACCTATTCCACAATATTTATTTAACAACTTATTTCCATATATCAAATGTATGTCTCGGGAACGATAACTACCCTGGCATTGCATGACAAATGTTTTTTTGTGAAGAGTCCCTTGAATTTGACTCATTAAGCCTTTATTAAGCAGTGCATGTACACTATTAAAAAGTTTGGTTACTTGTTATAGTTGACATATGGCTTATGTCACATTTTACACTATGTTTATATCACAGTTTTTATCCACCATGTTTATCCTGTTCTGTACAGTATGTAGTGGGTGAGACGTAGCAAGTTTATCAACCCAAGAATATCGCCAAAACTACAGAGAATTTGTCATAATCTGAAAAGTCAAGGCAGTCTTTCAAAATTCTTGCTTCTCCCTTGCCACGTTGTGGCTGCTGCATAGACTGCAGGCCTTTTACCCAGCATGCTCTGCAAACAAAACCACATTTAGTCTTATAAGTGAGAGTACTCATCAATCATGCTGATGGAATAGTTAACATGTATGACTCCTCCCTCCCAATCTAAGGGTGGTGGAGTGACAGATACAGCTGGTGGGCACAATAGCGCTGTCTGCCACATTACCATACGAGTGCACCAGAAGGATTCCATCTCTATGCCATGTTAATTAGAGAACTCAAACTTGAGCTTTTTCTACAGAGTAACCTGTATCACTCTGTGGTCTAGATGTTTGCAGGGTGTCGGTTTATCTGCAGATTTCTGATATGTTGAACACTGTGTGTGTTTAGTATAAAACCTTTAAAGTGTATATATGAGAAACATTTGAATGTCTAGAAGGTGTCATTTACACTGTGAATGTGTTGCCCTCTTAACACAGAGACTTCCCAACCCCAGTAGTATAATATGTTATGTAATATTATACTAAGTTATTGCCTGGGAGAACCCTGACGGACTTCAGGCAAATTTGAGATTTGATTTGCAAGTCAGTCTGGCCAAGAGCCCATTCAAGCCCATTTCCAATTTTTCCAAATCAAGGCACCAATCACAACCCTTGAGGTGGGCTTTACACAATGACGATAGCGCAACAGCTGTATACTGTCATTGGTTGAAGCAGACAATAACGACGATGGCTACTGCAATGGAACATCCAGAATATCACTGTTGTTTGAATCAGTTATCGCGTCTGTTTTAAGCGATTTGAACGTTTCCTTTTTGTTAAAAACTGAGCAAAGAACAACACTCGAAGCCTTCATATCTAAAAAAACTATGTTGTCACGGTATTGCCGAGTCGGTTCGGCAAAACTCTGATATATCCAATTGTGCCGAGAGGCATTTGAGCTGCGTCCATTGGTGAGGGTCTGGTGTCAACCAGGCTAATAAAGTTATTAACAATGCTAAACTATTATATATATATATATATGTATATATATATGTATGTTTATATATATATATATGTATGTACATATATATGTATATATATGTATATATATATATATATAAATAAATATAAATATATTATTTTGAAATAACACTGGGGTAAAGCGTGTGTGTTTGTCACAGTTTTTTTTAGTGAGAGAGATTTAATGGTATAATTCTTTTGTCATTTTTAATGTTAAAACAACTCTACATTTCAGGAATGACATTTTCAGGAGACTGTTTTGGAAAACGGGAAGTTTATTACATTGCACATTCATGGTTTACTATTATGTTGGTCCTTAACGGTGGTATTTGTAGAACTCAAGCCAATTGAAAAAAACTGTGGAAGCACTACACGTCATGTCCTGTTCGAATAGCAAAATAGTAGTGCATAATATAGGACATCATTGTTCCATCAAACCTGTTTTTTATGATTTTATAAATGTGATGAAATACATTCAAGTTCAAGTTTTACTTTATTTATCCTTAGAAAAAGGACATTTTGTGTGCAGCAGGATTCTTAAAAACACATACACAGAAAGTACCAACAACATTGTAAACACAACACAGGACACACATCTACACATCAATCAAGACACTCTTTCCCCCCAAAACCATTGACAGAATCCAATAGGACAGTAAGCAGGTAAATCTGGACATGAACATGAATAAATAAATAAATAAATAAGTATCCATACTGTATACATTTTTCGAAGAGATGTCAATTAGATGAATTCAGGTCCTAATAGCCACAGGAATAATCCCTGGCACGTCTAGTTCTTAGCATAGGTAGCCTAAAACGTCTTAGCATAGGTAGCCTAAAATGTCTTAGCATAGGTAGCCTAAAACGTCAACCTAAGGGGAGCAGATTAAACTCCCCAAAGAGTGGGTGGTCAGGGCAGTTTAAAATTTGGTTAACCTTAACACTAACCCGTTTATCATATATATATATATATTGTAGCTGTGGTAGCTGTACCCCAACCACCTTAGACGCTATGTTTACCAGCTGTATTAGCTTCTGCTTTCTGATCATTGAAAGACCACTGTACCACACCACAATACAAAATGTCAAGACTGATTCAATAAAACACTGGTAAAACAAAGTCATCAGAGTTCTGCACACACTGAATGATTTCATCTTCCGCAAAAAGAAAAGTCTCTGTTGGGCCTTTTTACAGGCAGCATCTGTGTTGCTTTCAAAGCGTAATTTGCTGTCAATGATGGTTCCTAAATATTTATATTCATCTACTATCTCAACCTTCATGTTCTGAATAACAGTTTGTGAAGCATTGTGCTGTGATCTACGGAAATCAATAATCATATCCTTTGTCTTGGAAACATTGATAGAAAAATAAACGTTTTCACACCAAGCAATAAAATCATCAACTACAGGACCATGCCCCACCTCATCATTGTTCAAAAGGCTTACTATAACAGTGTCATCTGCACATTTTACACAGTGCCTATTCTCATATTTACAATCATTTGTGTATAAAATGAAAAGCAATGGTGAAAGAACACAGCCCTTTGGAGAGCCTGTGGAAGAAAGGGCTTTTGAGGATAAGATACCATTGACACTGACACACTGCCACCTATTTGACAGAAAATTCAGTATCCAGCCAATTAAGTTAGGGTTCAAATTGAAAAGAGCCTGAAGTTTCTCAACCAACAAATAGGGCTGAATTGTATTGAACGCTGAAGAGAAGTCAATAAAAAGGAGTCTTATATGAGTTTTTGAGGATCCCAGATGTTGGTAAAGGGAATTTCACAGTGTAAGTTTTGCATTTTCAACACCTCTGTTAGCCCTATAAGCAAACTGGAGAGGATCTAACTGTTCCTCCACCTCTTTCAATAACTCTTGCTTAACCAACTTCTCAAAGTCTTCATCACCAATGAGGTGAGAGCTACAGGTCGAAAGTCATTTAAGACCTTGGGGTTCTTACACTTAGCCACAGGAATGATTGTAGAATGTTTCTAAATGTTTGGCACTGTTTGCGTTTGGAGTGATTGAGTGAAAATCACTTTAAAGATCTCACTTAACTGATCAGGCTTGTCTTGTCAAGGACTTGACCACTCGAACTTGATTTGTTTAAATAATGATTTGACCTTGGATACATCCATATCAAACATGTTCACTCATGTGACTGTTTGTTGTGCTAAAATCACTGTTAGAAAATCTCATATAAAAGCTATTTAAATCATTAGCTAACTGCTCGTCAGAATTTAAACCATTTAAGGAGACTGTGTTTTTGCCTTTGTTTAGACCTGTCATTATTTTCATGCCATTCCACACAGATCTGAGATCAGACTCACTGAGTTTGGACTCAATTTTCTTTTTATACTGAAATTTAGCCTTTGCAAGTTCAGCTCGCACCACCTTCCTAGTTTCAGCATATGCCCTCTTATCACCACTATTAAAAATAATACTATTTTCCCTTAACAGATGTTTCAGTTCTTTAGATATAAAAGGCTTATTGTTGGGATAGGAAACAACTGTCTTAGTTGGGATCACACTATCCACACAAAAAGAGATGTAACTGCATACAGCATCTGTCAATTCATCAATGCTATTGGATGAATTTTGAAAGACAGACCAGTCGGTACTGTCAAAACAGCCCTGTAGGGCCAAAGTGCTCTCCTCATTCCACACCTGGGCCGTACGTGCCTGCACTTTGTCTCTATGCAGCACAGGTCTGTATGTGGGGAGAAGATGCACCACATTATGTTCAGAAAAACCTATAGGGAGAGCTGAAACAGACTTATAGGCTCCCTTGATAGAGACAAAGCAGAGATCCAATATTCTGATCCCCCGAGTGGGGCAGGTGACGTACTGGGTGAAACTGCTCAACGACTTTTTACAGTTGACATGATTAAAATCTCCAAAAAAGAAGCACGGAGCATCAGGAGAAATAGATTGTAATCTATCAGCTAATGAAAAGATAACATGAGACGCGGTGTTGGTGTCCGCTCTGGGGTGAATGTACACTACTGTTAGAAATATTTGGGGGAGTTCCCTAGGCAGAGAGAATGGTCTGACTGACACCGACAACAGCTTGATGTCAGGTAAGCAAATCTGTTCGCGCACAGTTGTGCCATTGCACCATTTAGGATTAATGTACAAGCAGACACCCCTGCCGTGACATTTCCCTGTTACATCTAGGTCACGGTCCAGTTGGATCGGAACACCATAACCATCGATATTCACGCTAGGATCCATGTCATTATCCGTCAGCCACGTCTCAGTGAAAGCCATCACACAAGCGTCCCTAAACTCACGCTGAGAGGCTACACACATTTGCAGTTCATCAATTTTATTCTTTAAGGACTGGACATTAGCCAGCAATATCGTTGGTACTGGGAGACGTTTATTTTTTATTATTCTCTTAGTCGTTGCCGCACTCCCCCCCGTTTCCCTCTCTTCCTGATTTGTTTACCAGGAACAGCTGGACGCCTAAAACTTTGTATCGGAGCATTATCACCAGCTAAAAAGTTAAAACAATAACAATCGGACACCCGCCAAGTTGCGGCTAGATCCACCACGTAATTGCTAGATTTATATCCCAGGAGAAAGTCCATTGTATATTGGATCCTATCGGGTTTGACAAAAGACCCACGAGCGATGTTCAGCACGATTGCCAGAAGTAGGAATGATAATATCTCCATTGTTGGCCTCGATATGCACGGCAAAATACCTGTACAAAATTTTATAAAAACTTGGTAGTTTACAAAATAGGGACATAGAAAATGTACAAACAATGTACAAACAACAAACAGACGCAAACACCTGCTAACGGTCGGCACAAGAGCAGCGCCCACATGTTTAACAGTTTTCCTAAAGTAGTGATAACTAGGCATTAGAGATGCGTGGATGGGCTATTTTTTCATCCGCAACCGCATCACAAAACTCATCATCTGTCCGCCACCCAAGTAAAAAAAAAGTATATTTAAATTATACTCCAGTATTATACTTCTAGTATACTTATGTTTAACCATAAGTATGTATTCAATGTATTTAAGTATATTTGAAGTATACTTTCAAAATATACATACCAAAATAATATATTGGAAGTATATTTAGGATAAATAAAATACATTTCAAGTACATTTAAATATACTTTATTTTTACTTGGGCATCCATCCGCACCAAAGTTTTTGACCAATTTTCCAAGCCAAACACGCCCGCCATACACTGGTAGCAATTTTAACAATGTATCTATTTTTTTCATTTGATTGGTTTCGTCATGTCATCTGCCCGATCCAGGGTTTATCCACGAGGTCCGGGGCTGTAACCACTAACCGCACATCTCTACTAGGCATGGGTATTGGAAAGTATTTAATTATTCAAATAATGTAAAATTCTTAGTGGAAAATCAGGATGTTCAAAATACATGTTATTAAAAGCTTTAACAGCATGATTTTAGCCTAAGCACTAACGTGCCAAAGTTGCTCTCTAATATCTGCTCAATGGCTGTTTGTGAATGAAGAGCGATCGCAGATCAGGGGGAAAGTGAGTAACAGTGGTGTAAGATTTAGCAGAACTGAATATGCATATCCGTAACAGATGCAGGCCGGCTCCTCATCTACAATGGGTCTCTGATTAGAGAGATAGACACAAAGGGCAGAGATCTTGATTCCACTCAAACTTTACTGGTGTTCAGAATCGGGTACAGTGGTTTGAACATATGTATGTTGTTGTATGTATGTTTGTATGGTATCTCAAATAATAATCACAATAAGAAACAATAGTGAGTCAATATGACAGTAAAACCGTCAAATGAATACAAAACTGTCACATTAACACCAGCTATATTAATATGCTACACGCACAGCTTACCATTAGCGCATTAGCATTAGCTTATTAACAGCAATGTGGAAACAGAATTAAATCTACTCACAGGAATATCATTATAACAATCAAACTCTTTAAATCGTCCTTAAACACAGTAGAGCTCTGCCACAGAACATCAAAGTAACTAAAACATGTTTTCTACTTATTTTACAAACTCATTTATGCATACAATATTCATTCCTTGGCAGTCCCTTGTGGAATAAAGCACTACGCGATGCTGATGCAATGGTAAAGGACCCCAGTCCTTGCTTAGTTTTTCGGCCTAATGCCTGTCCATTTATGAAGCTAATACTACCCCCTAGTGGGAATAGTGGGAATTCAGTAAGGCCGCCCCATAATAGCAGGGCTATTATGTAAAGTCAATGAATTCCCTTATCCAAAACTCAGTTGTCGGTCAGTTGTCATCATCCGGGATGCCTGGCAATTGGACCAAACGTGCCACAGGGCGATGATAAATACGGCCATTGACCTTGGCCGATCTAACACATCCATAAGTGCTGGTGTGGACTTTGACCACTCTGCCCACAGGACAACAGGCCCATGGTAACTGGGGGTCGACTATCATTATTACAGTCCCATGTGTAAGGTTGTTAGTGGGCTGCTGCCATTTCTGATAGACCTGAAGATATATATGGTAAGTAGGTCCAGATTAATTGTGACCAGAAGTGATCTGCCATCACCTGGCTATGTTGCCACCATTTCCTCGTGACAGTGGTGGGAGCATACGATACTTGTGGCAAAGAGGCGTCCCGCCGCCCCATTAGAAGCATATTTGGCATCACAGGATCGGGATCTGCTACATCAGCTGACACATATCCCAACGGTTTAGAGTTAAGCATTCCTTACACCTCAATCAGTAGTGTCAGAAGGACTTGTCCCCATGACAATCTGTAGCGCAATCTTAACGAAAAGGATTTCCCGCTCCCATACACCCCCAAAGTTAGGGGACCTAGGTGGGTTAAACTTGAATGTGATCTGATGCTTAGCTAAACCTTCACATACCTGAGGATCCATGGCAGCAAAGGTCTCCTTTAATTCTCTTTCTGCACCTCAAAAAATTTGTCCCTTGGTCGGACAGGATCTCAGATGGGGTGCCGCGACGGGCGATGAAACATTTGAGGGCTAGCAAAAAGGCATCAGAATCAATGCTGTTAATCAGATCCAGGTGGATGCACTTTGTTGTTAGGTACTTGAAGATTAGCCCCCAGCGCTTCTCATAGAGCTGACCGACTTTTACGGTGTAAGGTCCGAAGCAATCCACTCCTGTGGAGAAGAACGTTGGTTGGAAAAGCCGCAGGCGTGCCGGAGGTAAGTCCGCCATAACTAGTACTGCTGGCTTGCCTCTCCATCTCTGGCAGTCCACACATGTCCTTTTGGTGTTGCTTGATACCCTGTCGACCCCAGAGAACCCAGTATTGGCGCCGCAGTTCAGCGAATACCCGTTCGGGCCCTGGATGTAGTAGCTTTATGTCAAATGCTTTGATGAGGAGACGTGTCATTTGGTGATTGCAGTCCAGAATAATAGGATGAATATACTCTATGCTACTTTGGCTGACATGCCGTAGGCGTTAGGGCTGTAACAATATGTTATATGATACCGAAATCACGACACTCAGATAGGGCTGCACGATTATGCGTATCGCGATTAGATATGCACTCCAGAGCCCGTTCGCATGGCAACAGTATATAATGCCCGCAACACGAACTCGGATATTTCATTTCAAAATAATAGCGCTCCTCATTCATTATGATAATCATTGTTTGTTAATTTCATAGAAAGGTAGTGGGTCCATGTTCATGTGTTGCTACAATTAG
>JACXGM010036787.1:0-11457 GCA_016801145.1 Umbra pygmaea
CTCTCTCTACCCATGCACTGTCTCTCTCTACCCATGCACTGTCTCTCTCTACCCATGCACTGTCTCTCTCTACCCATGCACTGTCTCTCTCTACCCATGCACTGTCTCTCTCTACCCATGCACTGTCTCTCTCTACCCATGCACTGTCTCTCTCTACCCATGCACTGTCTCTCTCTACCCATGCATGACTATTGTCTCTCCTCAGATTTCATCAATGGGGGACAATAAACTTTATTTCAGTGGTTAAAATTAGTTTATTTTATAGAACGACATTTTTATTTTATTTTATTTAACCTTTATTTAACCAGGTAAGTTGACTAAGAACAATTTCTTATTTATAGCAACGACCTGGGAGCAATTAGGGTAAAGTGTCTTGCCCAAGGACACAACGACATTTGGCTCAGTCGGGAATCAAACTGGCAACCTTCTGACTACAAGTCTGACTCCCTACCCACTGAGCCATCTGCACACCAACTGAAATATTTCTGGTCATAGTATTAAAACAATAAATGACCAGAAATATTTCAGTTGGTGTGCAATGAATCTAAAATATATTAAAGTTAAATTTTTATCATTACATTATGGAAAATAATGAACTTTATCACAATATGCAAATTTCTTGAGAAGGACCTGTATATGTATGCTTTAGCCATTTTACTAAACACCGCTAGATGCAGCTTGGCATTTTATTACTGGTGCAACTTTCACACACATCATTGTCTTTAATACGGTACATTTTAGTTGGCTGGGATTCTATCATTTCCAGAAGGCCCAGACTTAGGTGTATGTTTATATTTTACTGTAAGGCTTTAATATACACACTTCCAAACTATCTTACATAAAAAAAGCATTAGAACATTGCCTGTTATCAAATTCGCTTACAAGACTGGTTAGTCTTAGAAATACCTCGGGTTCATTCAGTTAGGCTAGATGGTTTGGTTCATATATGGCAAATTATTGTTCAATTAAATCGTTATTCCTAATTGTGATTTTGTTTTGGTATGTTTTTAAAGTTCCTCTTCACAGGACTCACCTGAAAAAGAGAAATTGATCTTAGGCTGATTCTCCGTAAGAAGAGAAGTCAAATAAAATAGCCCCCCCAAAAAAACATTCACCTATAGAAGCATATGATCTTCAATGGAGAAAATGAAAAGAAGGAAAACAAAAGATAGATAGTACGACAAAAGAAAATATTCTTTGGAGGGGAAGTGCCCAAATTTATGCACCTGTCTAATTTAATTTTGACGCATATTGCACAGTTTCTGTTCATCCAATAAACCTAATTTCACCACTGAAATATTACTGTGTCCTTCAGTTATTTGATAGATCAAAATAAAATCACTGATCCAAACACACATTATTTATAAATGATATTCATGGAAATTCAGAGGTGCCTAAAATTTTAAATACGACTTTACATACCTGTCTCCCTAGCTTTTGCATCATACTGTCCTGTCATTTTAAATAAAAAAAACTTTTGAAAAATTAAATGAAATCTATTGGTCTTAAAGAGCTTACCCTCATATTCACATTGATGTAACAATGGTCAATGGAAACCAAAATCACCAGTCAATTGAGGGCTGGATTCAAACTTACACTGAAAATCAAAGTAAACAATTGAAATTACAGGCTGTTCCAACTTGAGTGAATTTCATCACGGCAACTGATAATGTGACATAATGTATTGTGTATATGGCCCCAACATGCCTGTATGCACTCCAAACAACATCTGGGCACGCAGGGTGTGGTGGGGGATCTCCTACTAGACCTGGTTCACAGATACATAATGTCACAGAGTTTCTCAATTGGTTTCAGGTCTTGAGAATGTGATGGCCAGTTAATGGCATCAATGTCTTCACCCTTCAGGAACTGCCTACACACTCTGGGCACGTGAGGCCAAGCATTCTTCTGCACCAGGATGGACCCATGGCCCACTGCACCAACATAAGGTCTGACAATGGGTCTGCGTATTTCATCCTGGTACCGAACAGCAGTCAGGGTACTGTTGGCTAGCATGTGGAGGTTATGCCTCCCCAGACCTTAACTGACCCACACCAAACCGGTCATGCTGGAAGATAGTGCAGGCAGCATAGCATTCACCATGTCTGTCATTGTGCTCAGTTTGAACCTGCTCTCATCTGTGAAGAGAACGGTGCGCCAATCGAGCTGCACGGTGCAGACCTGTGAGCACAGTTCCCACTAGAGGACATCGGGCCCTCATTCCACCCTTAGTCTTTTTCTGACAGTTTGGTCAGAAACATGCACACTAGTAGCCCGCTGGAGGTAATTTTGTAGGGCTCTGGCAGTGCTCATTCTGTTTCTCCTCACACAAAGGAGCAGATAGCGGTCCTTCTGCTGGGTTGATGCCCTTCTACGGCCTTGTCCAGGACTCCTCGTGTAACGACTCATTTCCTCCATGCTCTTGACTGTAATGATAGACACAGCAAACCTTGCAAAGTCATGTATGTATGTGCCATCCTGAGGAGATGGACTACTGTGCAAACCTGAATGGGCTGCTAACTTTTTGGCTCACATTTCAATCCGGACGGGGGCAAACAGCATGGTATCACACAATTAGTTTGATGTGCTACACACCATTCCATCCACTCCGGTCCCGAACGTAATGCGAGCCCGGCGTCCCCAATTAAGATCCACCGATCATGGCTGGATCCACGATAAACATTCCACGGGACAAACCTAAATCCAAGGTATGGTTGTGGCAGTGCAGAGGATCTGAAACATGTTGGTAAAATCCCACTGAGTCAATAATGGCTCCAAAGGCTTTTTGGAGAGGGTCATTAAACTTCGCCATGTGAATACTGAAGTTGCCAAATACTAAAATATGATCTGCCCTTACTACATGGTCTGTTAAGAATTCTGGGATTGAGGAACGCTGTATATGGTCCAGAGGGCCTACAGTATAAATAGTGACTATGAAAAATAATTGTGCATGCTGCATAAATTTCACAACTAATACCTCAGAGAGAAACCCAGACATTTTTTTTTGTGTAAATTTATAGTTGGTGTTAAAAATATATGCTACACCTCCACTTCTGCGTGATGCAGGGGAATATGTTCTCCAGTGTAACCAGACTGAGGTCTTTTTTAGGGCAGTACAATCATCAGGCTTAAACCAGGTTTCACACAGGCCAATCACATCCAATTTGTGATCAGTGATGAATTAATTGACTGTAGTTTCCTTTGAAATGAGAAATCTAACTTTCAGATAAGTGGAATTTTTACAGTTTTTCCTTTATGAACAGAACGGAGGAAGCTGTGATTCTAAGCAAATTCACATTGTACAATGTAGACACCACATAGAAATAGAAGGGATAGAAAGGTCTTTAAACTGCTTGGCGTTGTCATTCGATTAGTACACAACAAAATGGTGATTGTTGTTAGTTGTCACTAACTTGGAAAAAAACTTCAAATCCTGAATCTTTAAATCCTGAACTTTTCATTGAAGTTATTTTAAGTGACAATAAGTAATCTGAGACATCCCTGTTTTGTTTACTGATTCTCCACCCATGCCTTAAAAGTCTCTCTAATACATCTGACTAGTGGAGATTCTAATCATTTCATGTTAATAACATTTGGATTTCCTTGCGTCTTTCTCATGACCCCGTAGAGCAATGCATCTATTTCCGTCATATTGGGGCACATTCTAATCATGGCTCTTTGGCGGTAAATTGTTGTTTCTTTCCACATGATGTAGTTGAGCTTAGAGATGACCTTTACATCATTTCCCGCTCCTTCTTGCTCACAGATTGTAACTGACCTGTTTATTAGTATTTCAAATGGGCTGCAGAGGGTCTCGCCATATCCCAGGAAGGACAAAGTATGAGGACACTCTTCCTCTGTTGTCCTGGCACATCCGTTTTCTTCTCGCAACAGTCAAAGGTTAAAAATAAGCCATTGTTAAACCTACACAAGGCCCAACATTTAGTTATGACTAACATCTGTTCCACAGACAAGCGTGCAGAAACAGACAAGACAACAGTCTAGAGCATGGGCCACTTGTACTGTGTACCGCAATCCATGGAGCATGATCTGACACTAACTGGAAAAACCATCTTACTTATAACTTCGCCTGGCTATGCAGATTGGACTAAGCTGTTTTTTACAAAGAAACAAGACACCTTAAGAAATTTCCCGTACGAATCCACACAACACTCAGTGCAGTACTCCCTAAGTATGACATTTCCAAAATGGTGTTTTTCCTTCTTGATTTAAGAAGTTTAAACCATTCTGCTCAATGCAGTGAAATTTAGGAACGGGAATATCAAGCTGGTATGTTTTTTCTTTCCTCCCCTTACCAATTTTTCATGTCCCGTTCCCCTTTATGACTTGACTCGTCAGCAACCCCTATCAGCAGTGGGATGGTTAAAGATAGATCACGTTTCTTCCAGAATGTGTCCTTTTATTTTCTTTTAAATACACATACATAAAATATAAATTGCACTAACACTGATTTAAACCAACAGCTAATAGAATGTGCGGAATGGTCAAATCTAGACAATGGTTTCCTTGGAACATAGAAGTGATGGTCTGGTATATTTTTAAAGCTCTAGTGTAGTGAATCTATAGATGTATTAACTTTAAATAAATATCAAAAAAGTATTTGCAGAGTGGCATATTTCATTTGGGCTCTGTATTCCACCACATTGGATTTATAATGATGCAATGACTTTGGGTTTACTGCTGACTGTCAGCTTTAATTTGGAGGTATTTTTGGTACCGGTATATATTACAGGATGTTTCAGGTTCTTAAATATCTGGACAATTGGATGTACAGCAGTTTCTTCTTCGGCATCCTCATTAGTCCATTTACAAGTGAGCCATTATTTCAAATTCTAGTGTTGATTCTAGTATTTACATACGTATTTGGAGTTCCTGGTGTTAGGCAACATGATGACCAAAGAAGTGTCAATGCATGTTATGATGGCCATCATGAAGAAAATAAGTCAGAATGAATCAAAGAAACAGCCAAAATATTAGGCAGGCCAAAATCTATGTACAGTCCAATAATAAGATATCAGAAAGCAGTTCTGGGCTCAGTAATACCCTGATACAATTAACAAAATAAAATAGCTAATCTGAATGCTAATATTACTAATAACATTATTTAGGTACAAACATATCAAACTTGCTATATTCCATAAAATGTAAGGTTTTGGGGATTCTCAAAAAGCTGTCTATTGGTAAATCACATTCACATGTTTATTTTCCCATAGCTAGATCCAAAAATAGTTCTACAAGCTTGGAACCATGCCACACTGAGTGAGTGAGAAAGTTAAAGAGAGAGTGACACAAAGAGATTTCTTTGCATACCCTTCATTGTGAACATAGTCATATGTATACATTCAGCAGCACACTTAAAAAAACGATATAGAAAACATTTGCATGATATAGTAATTACCAATAACATGAGTATGGTATCTCCTACTCTACGTGTGCACAAAAACACCATACAATCAATACTGTGCAAAAGTTAGGCACCTGTAAAATATTCTGTAAACTGAAGTTTCTTTCAAAAAAGACATTTGCACAGTACTGTCTACATGTATACACAAAGGAACTGTGTTAAGGTAGCTGAAAGAAAATGAAACCATAAAATGTCAGTTAACATAACATTCAATTACTCAAAATAATCTCTAGATAAACCTACTTCAAAAAGCAGAGGTTACTTAAGCAGGCATGACTGAGAAAATGTTTTAAACTAACGTAGAAGGTACACCTATTTATACCTCTCAACAGCTGCCTGGCAGGGTCAGAATGTTCGTTGGCAAATAGGAGGGCTGGGAATCCACTATCAAACCAGCAACACAATACACACAGAGAAAACCAGGAAAGCACGTCAGTTAGTCACTGACATTGAAGTGAAGCTTTCACAGTTTGAGTGACAGTCACATGCTGTATAGTTATGAAAGCACAACAGTCGAGGATATTTATAATTTCATTTAACATCTAACACTTGACAGCAAACTTGTAAAATAACCACAAATGCATACAAGCGCGAGTCTCACTCGCAACGTGGTAATACAAAATACACAATTTTTTTTAAGTAGCTATGCGCTTCAAAAAGTAACAACGCATTATAACAATAGTGTCAATGTTTATTTACCGCACAACTGGGGTTACGTTTCAAATGTGTCCTCATAGTTTATTTCATTTTTCTGATTGGCATTGTTTAGTATTCTATATAGATATATATTCTAAAAACTACTAATATGATTTGTAATAAATGGGGTCTTGTATCTAGCAATAAGTTTTAAATTGAACATGGACTTCTGGAAATTACGTAGAATACATACCAAAATTTGTTTGATGCTTTTACAACTTTCCAAATCTTCCGAAATTCACATGTTCCAGTATGTCTCAAGCAGTGTCCGGAGCGCACAAACTCATTTCTTATATCCGCAGGTAGATGGCAGTCCGTCACTGGCTTTTTGTGAAATTTGCTTTAAATGTAATTGCAGAACCTAAATCGTTATTTCTATATGTTTTCTATTATATTCGGTTTAAATTGTTGAATCAATGTTCTACAGTCACTAACATGGGACTTACTGCTAATGCCATTACATTCGTGAGTCTGTCTGACTGTCGAGTCGTCTATCATGCCTTTGTTGAATCGAGGTTTAATCAGTGGCTGCATATTCCCAAGCACCCCTCACTGCAGTGTGCAGTTCGGGGTGTGGCTCAATGTGGGCGGAGTCAAACATTATGCAGTGTACTGTACATGTTTTGGGGCTGAGCTTAACTTGGGCGGAGCACATCCAATCCATTCTAAAAGGTTTAACAATAGCAGTTATTTTCTTTCCATTTGAAAAGTTAATTACAGTTGTTAAAAAGCAGAGTATTTCATTCACACACTGAATACAAACATACACTTTTGTGCAAGGCACACTTGAATACATTTTTTGAAGATCATAAGAAATATGATATAAAGTGGTACTGTAGTGGAAAATAATCCTTATGTGATAGAGAAATATTAATAATCCAAGTTCAAAGAAGTATTCCATACAGCAGTTCTTATGATCCAAAAATACTTTATTGAGCAAACATAAAGCCGAGCATCTTCAGCATCAGATTACCGGAAGAATACCAGAGACATCAAGGTTGTACAATGCACCATTGTGACTTGATACTATTGCATTACCAGGTGTTCATATAGCAGATTAATAATTATACTGTCAACAAAAATTGTGAGGCCTTCAGACCTCGTTTAGTTCTAACAGGCTCTAATTGTATTTCAATACATGTCTATTCAGCTCATATGTTTCCAATATAGGTATGTTCATAATACTGAAAAGTTGTGCTGATTACACTGTTATTCATAATATATTGATTAACATATCACTTGATTAAACACATGATTAATATATTGATTACATAATTAATATATTGTTCAATACTTCAACGTGACACTCAGGGTGCAGATATAAGGCATTCTATTGGTCCAAACATATTTAATGAAAAGTATAATGCATCATATATGGAAATTCCACCACAGTACCAGCACGTGTTGTAATGGTTAAGGTTAGGATTAGGACATGGGAAAGCCACACTGCAGTTTTGCCATAAACAACATGAAAGCATGGTTCTATCCTGCCTTGTATCAACGATTCAGGCTGGCGGTGATGGTGTAATGGTGTGGGTTATATTTTGTTGGCAAACTTTGGGCCAATTAGTACCAAATGAGCATTGTTTAAATGCCACAGCCTACCTGAGTATTGTTGCCAACCATGTCCATCCCTTTATGAGTACAGTGAACCTAATGGCTACTTTCAGTAGGATAACACACCAGGTCACAAAGCTCCCATCATCTCAAACTGGTCTCTTAAACATGACATTAAATTCATTGTACTAAAATGGCCTCCAGATTCACCAGAATCGTTATTTTACTCTTATTTGATTGTCCTTTACCGAGTTGAATTCCTTCTACACCCATTCCTGTTTCAGTTAATCAGGTTGGTTCTATCAGGGCATTATGTCATTGATCATTAGCATACCTGTTTGTTTTCATGTAATCATGCACTGGTCGATATATAAAAAAGGTAATCAGGTTGTCATCTTTAATGTGGTCTATTACAGAATGTTACTTTCTGTCACAAACATAAATAATTCTCCAGCATAGCATTTTATGGCAAATGAAGGTTTTAAAATGTATACATTGCTCTTTTCCACTGACAAACTAATGCAGACAACAAAAACGGAATCATTACTACTAGATTTGAGTCACGTAGGTGCCTAAGACTTTTGCACACTACTGTATGTCTAACACAAAAGTCTTGTAAGCGGGTTAGATGACTGCTGATTTTCCAGTTTAGTTCTCAGGTATGATAAGTATGGCAGTTTATGCATTAAAGCCGTATACAAATGTCAAACAATGTCTAGCCTATCTGAAGAACAGGGAGTTCTTCAGATAGGCATTGTTGTAATTCATTGTTGAATTACAACAATGATTGTTGTAATTCAGACCAGTAAAGAACATACAGCTACATGATGGTCTTTAGCACTGAGGCTGAAGCATGCATTTACAGTACATAACCATAGTCTAGCACTGTAAGTGTGCTTTCCAGGGAACTTGTGGAACAAATCAGGCCAAATCATCACTTATCAATGACTCCTCCCATCCATAATCCTGTGCACCTGCTTCCGGTCATCAACCGCTATCCCATCATGCCCTTCCTCTATATAAATTGTGCCACTTTGTATTTTGTCTTTCTCTCTGCCAGTGTGTAAGGTTGCTCTCTGTGAGCTGATTCTGTGTTTGGCCTATGGTTGGGTCTTCGTATTGTACTGTGTGTGGGTTTGAGTGTCAGAGCTTGGGCAGGGCTTGTGTTGTATTTAGGACTGTGTTTCTTGTCTACTAGTTGTATTATTGTCATTACTTTGTTTCTTTTCTTCACATGGAGTTGGGGAGTAGTTTAGAGCTGCCCTGGGGTCTACATCGTTTAATTTAGTGTGTGGTAGGGGAGATAAAATTGGGGTTGGGACTTTATATTTTAATTTATTTCCTTTGCTCCCATCCAGCCTCCCCTTCTCCCTAAACTATTTTATTATTATATTACCATGGCAAATAAAACCAATTGTTTTGACGGTACATTTGTTTTGTATTGTGTCCTTGCTCGCAGCCACAACCGCATACATTTTTGCTGACTACTGTGGGTCCCTGAGCAGTGGGGTGTCAGGTCCCTTCCCTTACAGGAGCTGGAACGTAATACACATACACACCCAACTTATAAACAATGACCGACAGCTAACAAAAAATAGAAACTGGCTGTGTGTTGTTAACAAACAGATATACCGAGGTACTGGCCGAGGAGGCAGAGCAACCGTCACAGGTCGAGGAGGAGGTAGAGGGACAGAGCTCTGGTCACCGGTGCAGGGGGCTGGTCCCCTGGATGAGTAGTGGTGAAGGAGCTCTGGTCACTGTTGCATGGGGGTTGTCCCATGGTAGTTGCGACGGGGGTGGAGCCCCAACTTCGGGTGCAGGGGACTCAACCCCTGGTTGAGGCATGGCCAGTCGGACCTCTGGCACGTGCGCTGTACCTGGCAGAGCCTCCGGTGCTAAAGCCAATTTCGTCTGAATATATAACCAAACCTTGGTAAAGAAATACAGATAAAATAAATGAATATCAGTTACATACAATACGCAATGGGATTTGACTCCTAGTAATGCTACTGTAATAAATTGAGACAAATGGAGAAAATGTTGAGCAGGTCTGAACCAGAAATATTGAGTCTATAGGGTACAGTTTACAACATCTGTTGGGTGACAGAATTATAAGCACACAACAGTAATTCCACCATGGTCAGACAGACGCTTCTGAGGCCAGACTGACTGATTCATGTCCTCTAACACAAACTACACAGTTGCAATTTTCAACACTGGGTTATTGAATGAAATATAACTTTTTGAGACAATAAACATTTTCCTTACATAATGTCATACAATCATCTTGATTTGGAGTGTTTTCAAAACATTAAACTTATGTTAACTTCACTGATCTGATGACTCTTCAGTTAAAATGTACATTGATATTTAATGGATTTGTGTTGAAGATATGAAGTAGTGATTGTGAAATAGTGTGGTGCAGATGGCTCCGTGGTTAGGGAGTCAGACTTGTGGTCAGATGGTTGCCAGTTCAATTCCCAACTGAGCCAATAGGTGTTTTGTCCTTGGGCACTTTCTTTTGAAACAATATATTTTCCTCATTGCCAGGGCTCAGGCGATTCATTTTTTTGTCTACCACCTGGCCAGCCTTTGAAAAAATAATCTCGCAGGGCACAGAGGTTGCAGGGATGGATAAATGGACCATTGCATGTTAATATAGGTGAGGGAAGACCCCTGCATTTTTGGACCAGTACATCAATTCAAGACCAGGTATGCATCTGCTCGCTACCGATGAACTTCAACAATAGCGTTGGCACTAGCGCTCTGTATTCTCCTGGTGTAACTGACTCTTTTGTCCAGGAGTGATCACAGGTTGTCATCATCTGGTCCCCTGGTCTCCCTGACAATAAAACAAATATCAATAATAAGCAGTTGATGATATGTGTGTGTGTAAAGGATGTATACAGAATGTCAAATATATAAATATATATCCAATAATAATAATAAACCTCTGATGTCGTTGGCCCATCTTGTGTCTGATGGCTCAATCTCTCAAATACTCTCACAAATCTCTCAGTCAAGGTCTCACGCATTCAAAATGTTCGTTTTTGATGCCTCATTTTATACCCAATACGTCAGTGTCTTTTGATAAGTGCGACACATATATCATTCAATGTCGAAACTGTCTTGATGTTTTCGACACATCACTACATCGGAACAACATATCGAGACGTGTTTCAAAAACACTTCTGGTCACATGACAAAGTGTGTCGAAACCCTTTGTCATGTGACCAGAAGTGTTTTTGAAACACATCTCGATATGTTGTTCCGATGTAGTGATGTGTCGAAAACATCAAGAGAGTTTCGACACTTGAATGTTGAGCGCCCATCACTAGTGTTAGCCATATGGCTAGTTGTGGTGTTTAGCACTTGTCTCAATGCTAGTAGACTCTGTCCTTGTTCTGTGTCACTACAGGGTGTTATCTCCCCTATGTGTTTTGTTTTGGTTTGGTTTCCCGCTCTTTGTATCACATGATCCCGTCACATGTTTTTGTCAGCCTATCAGTTCTGTTGTTTAGTCCACACCTGCACCTCCTTCCCTCGTTAGTATAGTATTTAGTTCTGTCTGTTTGGTTGTTCAGTAGTGGTGCAACGGATCATCATTGATCCGTGATCCGTTCGGATCAATATCTTCGGTTCGGGACACACGTGATCCGCGGATTGATTACTGAAATAAAAAAGTTTTGCGCATGTTCAGTCCGCTCACAGCATGGTCATGGCGAGCGGAGGAACGGAGGAGCTTGGACGTCCCGCGTCATTTAAATCCCCTGTATGGG
>JACXGM010036788.1:0-11289 GCA_016801145.1 Umbra pygmaea
GTCACAGTAACCAGAAATAACAACCTGCTAAAGTCACAGTAACCAGAAATAACAACCTGCTAATGTCACAGTAACCAGAAATAACAACCTGCTAAAGTCACAGTAACCAGAAATAACAACCTGCTAATGTCACAGTAACCAGAAATAACAACCTGCTAATGTCACAGTAACCAGAAATAACAACCTGCTAATGTCACAGTAACCAATCACTGTCTGCTACAGTCACACTTTCCAACCAATGCTAGAGTCATATTGGGTAAGGACTCTGTAGCTGGCACAGTTAACTATAGTGAAATCATCTGGTTTCTATATAGTTTAGATCTATATATTTTAGATCTATATAGTGAATAGAATGCCATTTGCAATACAGGGGAATACATCTTCCCATGATTTGAAAAGCAAATGCAGAAAAAAGAGACTACAGTGAAACAGCAGTGACATAACAAGGCCTAAGCAAGTTTTTTAAGCATCAAATAAACACTTTAAATGATGTGTTATAAACCTACACAGGTAGAAAAACTTCATTAAAGAACTCAAGTTAAAGATCAGTTTTAGTATGCGTTTAAATGATGTGTTATACACCTACACAGGTAGAAAAAACTTCACTAAAGAACTCAAGTTAAAGATCAGTTTTACACATGAGTATGCGTTTAAATGATGTGTTGATGGATGTTTAAACATTAAGTCTATATGCACTGTGCTGCACAAGGTGCTTTCATTCAAACCCATAATCCTGAACACAAACCACAAAACTGTTTAGAACCACTAACACCAAGACACTCAACACAGCCAGACAAAACTGCTTAATTATAATGTGATGCTGTTTTTACAGACAAACATGTGGTGATTGTTAAATGTTTTACAAAGGATTTGTTGGCTAGTTCACAGCTAGTCTACCCCTGAAACCAGAAAACCAAGCATGGATGTAGGAGGATATAGACTTTGAGTTATTAATAGAACATGAATCACTGGGGTGTCAGTCTAACAATGTGGGGGGTGAATGGTAACCGTGTCATTGACACTGGAGGTGCAGAGTGAAGACGGGACAAGTAAGAAGCATGAGTGTTAATAATGCAACTACAGGAGGCAGGCCAGCACTGCAGAGTGAAGGACAGGAAGACAGTTTCACGGAGCAGAATGACAGGGGTTAGTGGTTGGGCCATGCACTAATATGACAACAAAG
Organism: Umbra pygmaea; assembly: GCA_016801145.1. Classification (NCBI taxonomy): domain Eukaryota; kingdom Metazoa; phylum Chordata; class Actinopteri; order Esociformes; family Umbridae; genus Umbra; species Umbra pygmaea. The sequence goes on from JACXGM010036788.1 coordinate 1,184, forward strand.
CTGAAGGCTGACATGGGACTGAAGCCACGTAGCTAGATTCGTCACGCAGCCAAAAGTCAAACTAAATTACGAAATAATGCGGGTAAAAAAAGATAAAATTGGAAATTAATTGAAACTAGGTGATGCAATCAAAGATTATTAGTAAAACTTTTTTATTTTGGCAATGCCAAAATGTGGCTGTTTATTCTTGAAAGAGAAAACATTGACTCTGATATACAGTTGTATGGAGAAGAACAAAGCCAGGCAGTGGACTGAAAAGCCTTGGGTTAAAAAATGATTGAAACTAGCGGCGGAAGACGCAGGTAGCTTCAGACGAAGCATTGAAGCATTTGCTTACCATGGTGGAGCTCTGTCTTAACTCTTCCTTCATCTGTCATGTCTCCCTTCACTGGAGCTTCCTGGGGCCTCGTGTCAGAGGTCACTCTATACCTTAGCCTGCCTAGCGTCCTGTGCTTTTTTAAAAAGGGGTTACGTCTGAAGTGATTGGCCGCTTTAAAGGGACGGCCACGTGGCCGGCCGGGCCCAGGGTGTGAGGAAGAGGAGGACAGCGGCGACAACAGCGGCATACTCCTCATCTCTTTCTTTCCTAGGTGCTGTTGGAAAGGCTGGGGAGGGAAGCGGCGCGTTTTGGGCGCGACGGTACCAGAACCTACACCCTGACTACGGTGCCTGCGTTTCGGTGGTGCGTAACAAGGCAGTCCCTTTTTCCGAGGTTGTCCCTGAGTGGTAAAGATGTGTGAGAGTCCGTCGAACAGCCCCTTGAGCTGGTTGTGATTGCAGAGACTAGACAATGAGGGAACACTGGACATACTGGAGGAGCTCTGAGGAGAGTTAGCGGAGACAGAGCCTGAGGAGACGTGGGAGGTGCTGGGGCTGTTTCCAGGTAACGTGGGTGGGGGATGGAGGGGGAGAGTACAGGAAGAAGGGGTGGAGGGGTTTAGCTTTTGACTTTGAACAACCGACTGAGGTTGGCTAAGTTTAGACAGTTTCGGGACAGGGCCCGGCTTTTTCCTAGAGGAACCAGACGGCGACCCTTCTGAGGGCGAGGGATCTAAGATGTCGCCGGCTCTCGACGACCTACGGCCCACTGGCGAGGGGGTAAAGAATTTGGACAGCCCATCAATAAGCCCCTTGGTTTTCTTGTTTACAGTGAGCATAGCTGCAAGGGGGGTGGAGGACAACGTGGGTGTGAGAGGCGGGGTTGTGGAGGGTGTGGAGGAGGTGAACTGGGTGGGGGTGGTTACAATATCGCCAGCCCAATACGGGTCTGCTGTGGCAACAGCCAATCTGTCTGTGGCGTCCTTCACAGATGCAGCATGACCAGATGAGGTGGTAGAACAGACGGTTTGACCCCTACCAGGTGACACCCTTCCTCTCCCGACAAGCACGGAGCCTTCGGCACCACTATAGGACCTAGAACAGAGGGGTGAGGAGTTGAATTACCTGTTAGTAAATCTTTTGTTAAAGGCTAGTTAAAACCCAACTCACTGTGTCAGTTGTAAATCAGCAGAAGAGGAGTTTGAAACTTTTTGGTATAAAAAACAAATCAGCACAATGTGTTTACATCAGATATACAGTGAGGATCTTTAAAATATTATTCTCATGACACAGCAACATGATCCTCTGCTCCTCAAACAGGCACCCTTCCTAGCTAGCTAAGTAGCTATATGAAGCTAAGGATCGTACTGACAAAACAGGCTGTTACACAAGCACTACTATAGCTGGCTTCAAGAAAACACATAGCTAATACTATAAGCTAGCAGCTGCTAACTTACAAATAGTTTATCTTTATGTTCTGCACCTGTTTGCGCAGTCCCTTTATTCAGTTTTTTTAAGAAGTAGTTACGAGTTGCTGGCCTGGCTAACATGACAGCAAGATTATAGCAGCACGTTATGCCAGCATTTCTGATATGGTCAAATGCTAAATACTGATGACCAAAACCTGATAGCTAGAAGTAAAATATCAACACCATGACTTGCTCATCAAAGAACTTCAACATTTGGTTCAACCATACGTTTACAAGGTGTACAGTTAACCGCTTGCTAGGGTAACAGAGTTATAAACATTACTCAGTTCCTGGCCTATATTTAATATTGCCTATATTCTAGCACATTGTTACGCTGCGAAATCCCCTGCAAAAAGTTAACAGATATGAAAGGGTGAAGTGAAAATCAAAAGCACTGAATATTTCTAGATTTGAATAAATGTTTGTAACTTACATTCTTTTTTTTAGCATATTTCTTGGCCTCCCGATTGGTTTTGCATATCGACGTTTGATCTGATCAGCTTTCTTATGGAGCAATTTCTTTCCATTTTCTCTGGGCCTGCAGACCTGGCAAACCCAGCTCCCTGGAGGAGGACAGAGGGCAGGCAGAACACCCGTTAGGGTAGGTGGTTTCATTTCTTTGCAATGTAGAGTAACACTCCTACCGACTCCTCGCAAACAACAAACAATTACATCCCATAATAATGCACTACATTACAACAAGGCCATGCAGGGATAGGAGAACATGTAGGACACAGGCCTTCTTCAAGAGTTGTGAGTCATATTATTATTACGTCCTACGCCACAGTATGTGTTCAATCAGAACCAGCACATCTGTGGAACTCCACTGTAACCTACTTAGAGCACTGATCTCCCGGGGGGACAATGCAGCAATGAAAGAGACAGCAAGAAACTTGCTGTCGATATGGACTTTACCTTTTGGCGTCCTAGAGAGACAGGGCTGGCAGCACTCCATGTGAAACCCCCGGTCACACGAGTCACAGAACAGCATCTCGTCCTGCAGGGAGACGGGGGTTAGGGGTGGGGCTGTGTCACGGCCTCCCTGCTGGTGCAGAGACGTTAGACCTTCTGTCATCACAGGCTAGAAAGGGACATGTCATTTTAGTTTCATATGGACGGTGATGATGTTGCAAAATCGTGTTTGGGTGAAAGGAAAGAGAACGTGACTGAATGGGCCCTGATAAAGGCAGGTTTAAGCTTGAAAACACATCCAACATTGTCTCAAAAGGCTCTTAAAAGTAGTCTACTATCATGGAAATAGGGTAATATTGTGATGCAGTGAATATCATTGATATGAGGTAATCTATTACTCTCACTGGTTTGAGAATACATATTATTACATGCATGAAAGAATGCTAGATCAAAAAGCATGGAGGATATTGGTGACAAACAACCATTTAGTGTAAAGATACTTACAGCGTTTTTGCCCTGTATTCGACAGGAGCTACATGTTTTGCATTCGATACATTGCCACCGCAACCTCTTTACATTTGTGGTGAGATCTGAGGAGAACTTCAGGCAGGATGGATGCCCTGTGGAGATCATTAAGATGGGTATTAGCTCAACATTTAAACCAGCCTTTCAGATTAATCCTAAACGATGGTGTCATTACACCAAACCATATTCTTCATGAAGTCTGCTTCTTCTCACAATTGCCCATGGCTAAAAGTAGCGAACTACATAAGAAAGAGTACACAATTTAGACCACATTCTTTAGGATCAGTATCAGTTAGTTTGGAGGCGTGACCTTCCTATCATGTTCACACAGGAAGGTTAAATATTAACATACAGTACTGCCCCTTCAACAACCCTGTGGTGTTTAGGGGTGTATCCGGACCCGTATCCCTCCTTTGCTCCACGAACGGCGTCTAAAACACAGTATGATCAAACATCTGAGCAGCTAATTAAAGATAATTTGATCTTAATGAGGCAGAAACAGTAGCAGCACTCATTCTAATGGAGGACCATCCATGAAAGTCATGTAAACGCGTCTCCCTCCCCACTTCGTCTTACGACTGTAAAACAGCTGTTTTACACAAAGAGCAGAGCATGTGTGTACACTAGAAGGGGTAATGAAAACCACCTCAGCACTACTTAGTCAAATTTGAGCTATAAAAATGTCACCGGGAGAACAATTCCTTACGGCATTTAAAATAATTGCTTCTAAGGCAAACGACTCCTTAGCAAAGGTAATTTCATAGAGGCTTAGGAGCAGCAATTTTGTCTGGAACAAAAGGACAGTAAAGGAAAATGCCACCAATCAACAGCGGTGGAAAATGGATGACCTTCGATCCTCTTTCCATCTCACTCTCACCGCTGCACGCCGTGTTCCCAGAATGCCCTGCGCATTCCGACTCCAAGAGTGATTTCAACATTCTAATGGCCACTTCAGTAGAATGTGCCTTCTCTTCCTCTCGTCATTATTTGCTGTTAGTAGATCTGATCCTCTAACTATCCATTTCAACATTGTTCTTCCTTCAAGTAGGTGGTTTAGTCTCACGCAGGAGCACATCAGTCTAACTGGATGCCATCGGTCACAACAGTGCTATGGTGAGTACTAGCAACTACTTACATTTCTTCAACAGGTGTTAACCACTGAGTCCCAAATTGCAGACAACAGCATATAAACTCCATCTGCTCAAACATGATCGGCATACAACCTGGATCTGCTGTCCCTTTGTGTTGGGGGGGTCAGATTGGGATTCTGTACATCTCAAAGCCTGAGCTTCATGATCAATTATGTCAGATGGAACGAGATTTCTAGGTAAGGGGCAGTATGTGCTGATCCTACGTGTTCACGCAACTGTTAATCAATGTCATCTTTATGACCAAATTTATTCCAAATCAGCATTCCTGCTCTGGGAGACATGCTAGTTCTTATCTGCCAGGTCCAACACAAACCTCAACAACACTTTTGCATTAAGCAGACCAGCAGCATCTAGAAGTGACACCTTCTGTCTAATTGACGTAACGGGGCTATCTGAGCGAAAACCCGCGGCTGCAGAACCAGGACTCACCACTGCTCCCACAGTCGGCACAGGACAGCAGTTCCTCTGGCAGCTTGTCCCGATTGGATTCCTTGGTTCCCAAACAGAAGCTGCATATTGGGATGGGGTCCGCACGTTGCTATGAAAAGAAACAGAAAGAGTTAAATAAAGCACAGAAAGTGTTAAAGAATCAGAGATGTGTGTGTACCAATTAGAATTGTGCTGTTTGAAACCTCTTCATGAAGCGTACCGCATAAAACCGCTTCCTGAAGCGTACTGTACATCGCGTTCCAAATGATTAAGAAAATTAAATTTTACACTGATGTACCTAAATAGTCAATGCAAATGACTGTCAGTATAATTTTCAAGGCATCAACCGTTAGCGTATAAGTCAATTTTCATTGAACAAACCACCCAATTTTGGGACATGGTATTTTTTACACTATTTTCTGTATGTTTGTTCTGTTTTCCTTTACATCCTTTACATGTTTGACATAAAATTAAATCAATCAATCAAAAACCCAATTAAAAAAAAAAAAACTCAAAATCCACTGTTCCAAATTATTATGTGCAACAGAGTTTCAAAACATTTTATAGGTTGTAAAGAACTGAAAATTGTAATTTGTTGAATTTGCAGCATTAGGAGGTTATATTTACTAAAATCAGGGCAAGTTACACGTTAACATAGGACCCAGTCTTTGATATCACATTCACAATTCTTGCATCCATTGAACTTGTGAGTTCATGGAGAGTTTCTGCTTGAATTTAGCATCCCAGAGCTGCTGATTTGATTTTAACTGCCTCCCACTCTCAGATCTTTTGCTTGAGGATGCTCCAAAGGTTCTCAATAGGGTTGAGGTCAGGGGAGGATAAGGGCCACACCATGAGTTTCTCTCCTTTTATGCCCATAGCAGCCAATGACACAGACGTATTCTTTGCAGCACGAGATGCAATTGTCATGCATGAAGATGATTTTGCGACGGAAGGCATGGTTCTTCTTTTTGTACCATGGAAGAAAGTGGCCAGTCTGAAACTCTATATACTTTGCAGAGGTCATTTTCTGGCCTACCAGCTCTCTCCCCATGATTCCGGCCCAAAACATGACTCCGCCACCTCCTTGCTGACGTTGCAGCCTTATTTGGACATCCACCAACCATCCACTACTCCATCCATCTGGTTCATTTAGGGTTGCACGGCCCTCAGCAGTAAACGACACTGTTTGAAAATTAGTCTTCATGTATTTCTGAGCCCAATACAATAACTTCTGCTTGTGAGCATTGGTTGGGGGTGGCTGAATAGTAGGTTTATGCACAACTGCAAGCCTCTGGAGGATCCTACACCTTGAGGTTTGTGGGATTCCAGAGGCACCAGCAGCTTCAAATACCTGTTTGCTGCTTTGTAATGGCATTTTAGCAGGTGCTCTCTTAATCCGATGAATGTCTGGCAGTAACCTTCCTCATTATGCCTTTATCTGCACGAACCAGTCTGTGCTCTGAATCAGCCACAAATCTCTTCACAGTACAATTATCACCCTTAAGTTTTTGTGAAATATCTAATGTTTTCATACCTTGTCCAAGGGATTGCACTATTTGACACTTTTCCGCAGCAGAGAAATCCTTTTTCTTTCCCATATTGCTTGAAACCTGTGGCCTGCTTAACAATGTGGAACATCCTTCTTAAGTAGTTTTTCTTTAAGTGGGCTCACCTGGCAAACTAATTATCAAAGGTGTCTGAGATTGATTTCAGTGATCCAAAAAGCCCGGAGACACAATACCATCCATGAGTTGAAAAACAGAATATTTAATGTTTATGACACTTAATTCCAATGTGCATAATAATTTGGAATGCGGTGTATGAAAGCTCTTTATGAAGCGCATGCTTTATGACAACTTTCAGCGAAGCGCGTGCTGTATGAAACCTCTTCATAGTGTTTCTCCCAGTACCCAGAAAATTACACATTTTAGTTGCCATGGACACGGGCACACCTGATTCAAATTGCCAAATAATCTTAAAGCAATCAACAGGTTGATTCAGGAGTTTCAGGCTCTGCATCAACAACAACAACAACAACAACATGAACCACTGGTGCCGGAATGCTGGAGTAACACTGTAAAATGAATAATAATTATCTTCAAAAACCTGCTGTTGTAAGGCTCTGAAGATACGCCTAATATACTGACTAAAGTGCATGAGGTTATGGTTTGACTGAAACAGTATCTTCACAGACACAATGATATGCAAATACCTGATCAAGTAAACACTAAGCTGTCAAAGCTCTCTGAAGGTAATTAATGATATAATAATAGCTGATCCCCCATCTCTCTGACAAGTTCTCAACAGGCCAATTAGTGTAATATGAACAGGTACTTCCCACAGATGTACTGTATCATAATACATGTTAAAGATGGCCCTTTATCCATTCAATCTAAACTGAGATGTGATCAGCATTGTTAAGGAGCATCTCATTGAGGAGGCTTTGCAATACAGCTAGACAGGATTAGCTGTAATATTAATGATATTAATACATTTTCTCATTGTTACTACACATTATTCAAATCAATTGTAGTCAAATGATTCACTCACAGCGACCTAACACGGTTAACACTCACTGAAGCTTAAAATGAAGTTGAAAAGAAGTCAAATAGGAGCTTTAAACTTTTAAGAGGATTTAGATCACATAGAACTAATGAGACAGACCCTAGAAACAAACAGTATGGTGGCTAGCCCACCTCTAGTAGTGAGTTATATCCTCAGATTTGTAATGTAGCCAACATTATATTAAACATTGCAATACAAAGGCAATACAGTGTTGAATAAAGTACGGTACAATAACAAACTTTCAACATGAAATATTTAACAAAACCATATACATTATTTATTACATTTTACATCTTAGTAATTTAGCAGCCATTTATCCAGAGTGACTAACAGTGAATACAGGAACGTTCTCCCTGGAGCAACTCATGGTAAAGTGGCTTGCTCAAGGACACAACAACATTTGGCAATGACAGGAATCAAACTCCAAGCCTGACTTCCTAACCACTGAGCTATCTGTCCTACTATTTATTCACTCTACTGCAAGTGGATCTGGAAAAGAGCCTCTGCTAATGACACAACTGTAAAATGAACAATGACAGACTGTGAACCATGAGCAGTCTAGCCAGGCCATGACTATCAAACCAGCAGTCTAGCCAGGCCATGACTATCATAAACCTAAACAGACTTTATATTTCAGTCGATATTACTGTAACCCTGGCAACTTTAAGATCAGAGATCACTTCCTGTAAGCTTCGCATAGCAACACATGGACGCAGCATGAACTCAGCAGAGGTTAAAATGCGGAGAGCCGACACCCCTTCAACTTCTCACTGGCACCATATTCAACAACTTTCACGCTCACAGTCAGTAAGCCCATGTAACATTGAGGCAGAACACTGCCACACAAACAACGTCTTCTGCGGAAAGGGTGGTTCTTCAAATGGAAAATAACACCCAAAGGTTGTGACCATAAATAAACAGCCTCATCATCGGTTCACACATGACACGTGTTCACTGGGGAGGTTGGGGGTAGGAACCAGGCCCTGGGGAGATAGCCAACCCGTAATTAGGTCCCTGTTCCAGCTGGGACAAGGGCAGGCAGATCATCACTCCGACCTCAACACGCAGCCTGTTTGACCTCTGAAAAACACATCTGTACTGACATAACCACACCACAATCTGCACATGCAATCTAGGACTAGTTCGTCTGTTTATCATGTTGTGCTACCTACTTTAGAAACCCCTAGAATATCTAGAACAAATATGTCCAAATATGAACAAACATGTAGAATAACAAATCATGTCAAATCTATTAATTATATTTCTGTCTGCAAAGGTCCTAAACATGCCCCAGGGAGAACTAAACGCAGTTAGTCAACATTTCAAAATAAAGTGAAACAGAAATGTGAACCGAGACGGGAAATAACTCAGGGATTTTGGGTATTGTTCCTGGCTGGTGTTGTAGCCTATACATTGTTATGGTTTAGTGAACGCCGTTTACAGCTACATCAATGATTATGCTTACTGCATTTACACAACCTCCCAGGACAATTTAAATGTGGATGAGCTACTGGTTCAACCCGATTGCTGTTCTCTCTCATACACACAAACACACGGGAATATCAGCTTCCCTCAGTCTATGTCCAGATAGCGCTTAAATTAATTCCAGAGTAATTGGGGATGATTATAAATGTTCATTCTTGTAGGACAGGTTACACATCACATCTCTTCCACAAAATATTAAATTCATAAATAAAATAGGCTACTGGCACCTGGACTGTGGCTGGTTATCAGTCCACATATTTACTTTGAGTATCGATCCCAAATGTAATTGAACCTAGTTTACTCTTGTTGATGTTAACAGAAAATAGAACAACAGACTACAATATACAGGAAGTTTTATTTAAGCTCAGTCCTTTATATTTCTGAACCACAGAGCTGTCTCAGCAGTTAAAGATGGCTTACTGATATTAGGTGATATTTAGGCCTGTTTAGGCCTCTGGGTTCTACAAAATGTGAAAATAGGTGCTGTCAGGTTAAAATGGGTCCCCGCTCTGGATTTTGTATATTTCTCTGAAGTGTCTAGGTTCGTATTTCCTCTTGTTCTACTGAGTCTAGAGGTTGGGCCCACCCTGCATCCTCATTAGAGGTCCCTGTATAGCTCTGGTTTGATTGACAGCTCTGTCAACGGGACTACTTTAGCACTTCATACGTCACACATTTGTTGGGAATTCCCTGCCTGACGCTCGGTAAGAGAATGCCTGCAATAGCCAAGAAACACAGTTGGGTTTCAAGCTAACTACGGTAAGATGATTATTCTACTTAGACTGTACTATTAACAATATACTACACATCCAGACTAAAATAGGGGGGAAAAAAAGTTAAAATTACAAAAGTCACAGAGTGTAGCTTTAAGCAAACTCATCCTAAATGGGCTGTACAAACTTACTCTAACTCATCCTAAATGGGCTGTACAAACTTACTCTAACTCATCCTAAATGGGCTGTACAAACTTACTCTAACTCATCCTAAATGGGCTGTACAAACTTACTCTAACTCATCCTAAATGGGCTGTACAAACTTACTCTAACTCATCCTAAATGGGCTGTACCAACTGCGTGGGAACACAATGTGCCCCCTCACAAAACCACTAGATCCAATGCATCCTCTCCCAAACTAATTCAAATGAGCACTTTATAAGACGGTCCATTCATGGAGCCCTTCACATTACCAAGACTTCAGGATAAAACTTCACATTACCAAGAGTTCAGGATAAAACTTCACATTACCAAGA
>JACXGM010036789.1:0-11289 GCA_016801145.1 Umbra pygmaea
CACACACACACACACACACCCCTCCCCATCTTCCTCAGTTACAGTTTTTGGAGAATAATTTGGCTCTTCTAGACGTCTTCTATTATTTTGGGTAATTGTCTCAGCTATTAAATGTGTTATTTAAGCTCATTGGTTTTGAATACCAGGGAAAATAGGCTAAAAATTGAATTTGATTAAGCTGAATAATCATTTTCTAGCTGTGTGTTTCTCTGGTTCTCTGCCGTAGCATTTAGGCTGCTCCTCAGTGTGCTGCTAAAGGCTTTCAATGGAACATAGCCTCCACTTCATGAAGCTTATTTCAGTTATGTAAGCCTTAGCAGTAGTATGCTTGTCAACGTTACCTGGTTGTTATGTTTAGAAGCTACATATTTGTTATTGCTCCAATTTATATGAAAAGCATTTGTGCATGGTAGAGCCCCCAAATTTAAAATAATTATATCAAAATGGAAGCACTGTTTTAAACGCACTTATGTGGATTGGTTTAAATTGCATTAACTTTAAGTGTGTCACGGCTAATGCTTTCATAGGGGTTTGACATCGCAGAGTTATGACAACGCATCAGCTTGTGCCGTCTAAACGTTCACAGCCATGGCACAAACCATAGTTAGTTTGGTTTATTTGGTAAGAATTACCCTCTACCTGAGACAGTACTGTAAGACCGTTTTGTTACACGTAAACATTTAATCAGTACTACAGTTCTCCTTGTTCTAAGACGTCTTCTATCAAGGCTTTCAGAGGGACTTATTTTTTATACGTGCTTTCAATTCTGAGGTGTTTCCTGGCCAAGGGTTGTTTCAGGGTTAATGGGTCGTGAGCCAAACAATATATTCTTCTGTGTATTAGTAATGTATAACTACATTGGAAAAAAAGTAAAAAGCATTATTATGAACTATATTTCAAGTCACTTGTTGGAAATGAACCTGCCCAAAATGAACCCCTTACCCCATAAAATGCTGAATCAACAAACCCACAATTTACCACTAGCTGAAACAAGGGATATTAAAAGCATACATGAATCCAATAGTTATTCACACAATAGGCACTTTTATTTGCAGTTTTTATACCTGCTTCTTTTCCAGCTTGTCTAGCGGACAGACTGAAGCGGTGCTCTTGTACAGTATGTGCCTCTCAGGCTTCAGTATGAATGGCTGTATTCAGCCTCTACCAACGATGGACCAAGCAGAATTCTTTCAGATGTTATTACAGCCATGTCTTTAGCTCTCCACATCCAAACACAGAGCTGCTATTATATGTAGTACTAGTACATCTGGAGAAATGTCCTATTTACAGGAGCACAGTTGTTTCCTGTATGAAGACATGGCATATGCTGGGATTGCTGTTTATCATTTAAGACTGCTGTGGTTGGCAGGGTTTCTGCCTCAGGATGAATCTAAAATATGTGTGTGTGTGCTTATGACCTGTATGGATTGGTTTACTCTTACATTGCCAGCCCACTCTCAGCCAATAACCATTTAACCTTGCATATTGTGACCAATCAACACGATCTGAGAGCAGAGAGGTTGCCGCTTTCAGTTGACTGTGTTTGTGTTTGAGCGAGCAAACGTGTGTGTGTTTGTTTGCGTGTGTGTTTGTGTTTTCATGTTGGGATTGTGAGACTAATTGATCCAGTGTGAAGAGAAGGGCTCTGGTGGTGTTGACCCGGAGTGGAGAAGCGCAACATCGGGAATATACAACAAACACACACACTGAGTATCAACATCTACACAGGAGAGAGCGAAAATCACTTAGTCAATACCTAAGCAGGGAGAGAGAGGGTGGAGAGAAAGGAGAGGCAGAGATGTACAGACACTGAGAACAAACCCATAGACCTATTGAAATGGTGCAAGAACTGAAGTTAGGAAATAAAAAAGAAAAGAATAAAACTATGCGCTTTTCTGTCCCTGTCTCCTGGGATGGGCTTTCCACATAACAGGAGGGAGGTCTGAGGGAATGTCTTCTACCTCATTTTTATCTTTAATTCTCTGGCTTTCTTTCTCTCTATCGTTGCTTTCTCAAATTCAATTTTGTGTCAGTGGGAAAAGTCGGTGTTCCCTGTAGCTCAGGGAGTAATACACACCTTCAGGCTAGACATGGAGAGCTTATTGACTCCACACTCTGCTAGATGTCAATTTACACACACATACACACATACACACACACACAAACCGCGAAAAAAACGGTTATGGTCCAGTGATTTTTAATAACTCCTGAAGAAAAGGGCCGGGAAGAAAAACATAATCCTTTCTCTTTTTCTCGCTCTCGTTCTCTCTGTTTTTCCTCACCAGAGCCTAATGAGAGTGCCTGTGTGTATTAGATGCTAGCAGACTATCAGTATAAGTACTTCTGTCATTCTCCCTTTATTTCTGCTCCTCTGACTGCTCGACGGAGAACCCGAATGTTATTTCACAACAGTAATCCTCCAGCTGCTCCTCTGTTATCTCTCAGGAAGGAATACGGGCAGGAGTACTGTACCCATGTATTAAGTGCGCGAGAAGCAACTTAACACCAATCAGTAGAGAGAAATAAGAGAGGATAAGACTGTCTGCTCCCTAGTAGAAGTTTTCACGTGTCGCTGTAGCGATTTTCCGGTTAGGCTAATGTATTCCACTGCTCAGGCCAGGAAATTGAATGGTGCATTTTTAAACTGTTAATTTATCTCATTTTCTCTCAATCTCTGCTCTCTGACTCACTGTCCTCATGCCTTCTGGCTAGCTGTGTCAGACCAACGCAGAATCACATATTTATGTTTTAATTTCCACATGGAACATCTAGATGGGAGAGAAGTGACGATAGAGAGAAAAAATAACAATAATGATTTTAATTGCTTTAAAGAAAATTGTAATTAGACCTTGGTATGTTTTCAGATCTGCGCTGGTTGAGTCACTCTCCTGGTAATTGAAATAAATATTGTAGTCTCTCATTACTGATGCAAGGCAAGTGTAGAGCTCTTACACTTTGAACCTCCGTTTTAATGTCATGATTAAATTTTAACCGCGGGATCCAGAGTGATTAGCATAATCTCAGGGTGTGTTAATAAAGAGAAGATATTTAAAGTATTGTTTGCAGTTCTAGATTAACAAACAGACTATTAGAGCAGCTGGTTATACTGTCTGATTTACTACTTGTTACCATATAGTGTTAGTGTCTTTTTTAATTTACTGGTGGAATATATTTTCTCCTCGTTAAGGAGTTCCCAGTGTTTCAGATACAGTTGAGGAATAGTGTTTCAATACCTTGTAATATGGATCTTCTGATGCTAAGGCATTTTTAGAATATTTGTGTCACTGTGTCATTAAGAGACTGTATAATAGAAGGTACATTTTTGAATAGGAAAATAAGGAAATAGATGTACTATGTAAAGCAGGGCAGTCAAAATAGGATTTAGATCCAGGCTTTTTCAGCCAAACCTAAACATCTGCATCAGAATAAAAACATAGAATCATATTTTCGTTTTATTTCCCGCATGTATTATCTCAATAGAAGAGTGCATATAGAACTATAGTGAAAATATGTTTTTAAAGCCCATTTTACACATTCTGAACACAGCCTAAAATGAGAAATGGATGCACGGTGGCTAGGATTAACTTCCTATAGGGTTGGAAGCTTGGAAGAAACGTTAAGAGGAGCCAGACACTAAAGCAGTCCACCTCACATCAAAAGGCACGTACTATACGTAATGGGGAAGGGTTTCCGTATATCTTGGACAATCCATTAATTAGTTAATGTTGAGTTAAAATAGGTTTCGTTACATTAATTTGCAAAATGTATGATATTTGAAGAATTTGTAATAGGTTTGTATTACCGTAGATGTTCAGTTTAAAAAAAAAAAAATTCTGCAATTAACCCAGTTTCACCCGGGTGAATACAAACCTATTTCTGAATTTCTCTCACTGACTTTTACTGAAGCATATCTGGGTTTATATGCGCTGATATTGTGTGTGTGTGTGTGTGTGTGTGTGTGTGTGTGTGTGTGTGTGTGTGTGTGTGTGTGTGTGTGGGTGTGTGGGTGTGGGGGTGGGGGTGGGGGTGGGTGTGTGTGTGGGTGAGTAACATCGGGGTAAGCTTGACCACTTGGGTGTTTCGTTATCTCCTAATGAGTAAAATGGTCCTGGAGTTATTAGCATATGCAAATGTGGGTCGTTTTTAGCAGCCAATCCATTCAGGTGGAACTACTGGAGCATTCCAGCTGCAGAGGTCAGGGCAGTGAGACTGTGTGTTTTCAGTAGAAGTCCTTGTGAGGCTGTTTTCCATTTTAAGTGAGAGGAAAGGTTGTATTAACATCAACATAATTATCTATGTTGACATTTTCATTTTCTCTTTGGTTTCAGAGCTCGTACTGATAATGGTGGCTCAACCCCACTTAATTGATCAAGCGGAATGAATTCAGGATGTATTTTATAAAAACATTAATTTGCATCCCAGATAAAGGGGACGTTCACCCACTTATACATGTGGCCTTTTTTCACTGTTATTGTTTCTCCAGACAATGTTTGCCTAGTTGAGTGTTAGTCTCCCAGATGTAAAAGGGCCCTGCTGTAGCTGTTATGCTAGTTGTTATTTTTTGTTTTATCTTTATTTTACCAGGTAAGTTGACCGAGAACATATTCTCATTTGCAGCACAGGCCTGGGGAGTAGTAGAGGTGGAGGAGAGGAGATGAAAGAGCCAATTGAAAGCTGGGGATGATTAAGTTGCAATGATGGTATGACAGACAGGTTGGAAATCCATCGTCCAGGAAAACGAGGTTAACGCCCCTACTCTTATGAATAGTTCTATGAGATCTTTAGTTACCACAGAGACTCAGGACACCCGTTTAACATCCCATCCAAAAGATGACACCGTACGCAGGGCAAATGTCCCCATCACTGCCCTGGGCATTGGGAATTATCTTTAGGCCAGAGGGAAGAGTGCCCCCTACAGGCCCTCCAATAGCACTTCCAGGAGAATTGGTCTCCCATCCAGGGACTAACCAGGCCCGACCCTGCTAAGCTTTAGAAGCAAACCAGCAGTGGAATACAGGGCTCTATGCTACTGGCTGTTCATCTGCTATTTCTACACGATGCTCGGCAGCTGTATGTAACCACTGAGCACTTTGCGGTCATGCGTCATGAGTTCTTAATTATAACACAATGTATCTGTTATGTCTATTGAAGTGGATGCAACATTTCTCTAACTATGTAGTAGCAGCAGTGGCCTTTTATTGTGTCAGGTCCTGTGTGTTTATTAATGAATGCACAATGTCAAATGTTCATGAATATTCCAAAAGCCCAATCATAGTTCAAACTACAGAGATTGATGCTTTTCGTTGCATTTTTAAAATCACAGTTACAGAGATGCAAGAAACTTTACCAAACCAGTGAGAGAAAAATCACTCACATACTCACACACACATGCTCCATTTGTCATCATGTCTTCCCAAAGCGAGGGATGTGTTTACAAGTGCATTCGGAAGTTTTGTGTTTAGTGACAACAAAGCCACTATCATGACTTTTGTGATGTGTCGTCTGTGCTGGATCCACGTGTGTGTGTGTTTATCGTTCCGTAACACAGTTCACTCAAGCTTCAGCTTGTATTCCCATCTAGTCTGAGAACTAAAAATCAAAGCATGTCTTAGATCTCACCGGGTTCTCTAAAGGGTTCTTGTGGGGCAGCTAGAGAGCCCTTAATAGTTTGTTTAAATCTAGTTTCTGACTTCTGTGCTTTCAGTAGTTTAGTTTAACTAGCCCACCTGATCAGATTGCTAACTGCAGTAGGGTTTTAAATTCTGAATAAGTCAATGGTTTTTAAACCTCTCACCAGGAACTCAAGAACCTGACCTAGTCCAAGGCTTTATAGTGAATTGACGAGTGTGGTCAAATGTGCTAGTGGTCAATGAAAATGTTGATGCGCAACATGGCCCCACATGGCCAAGTTATCAATGATGGAAAAAGGTCCATCATGAAGTGGTGCATATTGGCACAGCGCTGCCTGGGGTGGACTGCGGTATGGGTGGACTGCGGTATGGGTGGACTGCAGTATGGGTGGACCGCGGTGTAGGTGGGCTGCGGTGTAGGTGGTTGGTGGGATAGGTAGACGCAGTATAGGTGGACGGCGGGATAAGTGGTTGCAGGATAGGTGGTTGGCGGTATAGGTAGACGCTGTGTAGGTGGATGGCAGTAAATGTAGATGGCAGGATAGGTAGACGTGTTTTAGGTGTTTGGCGGTATAGGTGTTTGGCGGTATAGGTGGATGACGTTATAGGTGGAAGTTATAGCTGTGAATCAGCCGCGGTCGGTGGATCTTAATTGGGGAGGACGGGCTCGTATTACGCTCGGAACCGGAGTGAATGGAATGGTGCGCAACGAACAAAACCAATTGTTTTTTTGATTTGCACACATTCCATTCACTCCGGTTCTGAGTGTAATACGAGCCCGTCCTCCCCAATTAAGATCCACCGACCGCGGCTGCTGTGAATTTAATCAGGGTTGTGTAGTTGATGAATGTGTAGCCTCAGCCAACGTACACCAGCTACTGCCTTCCATGTTAAACGAGCAGTGCAATAAGTATTGGACCGGCTTGGGACGTTTTGTTTGAAGCAAGCATGAGAGCGATTTTCAACTGTCTTAGACTTGCTTTGGTTTGCCAACAATACACGGTTATAATGGGAGTTGGACATAACAAATTGGGACGTGTAAAAAATAGAAAATAAATAAATAGTGTTGAATGGCTGAGGCTCTCTGAGGAGATGGTTGAGACGTTGTTGTTCTGAGTGGGTAGAGTAGCGCAGACTGGCAGCAGGAAGGAACTGTGGCTCTAACAGCTAGCGTTCTTCCCTGGGCCGTTGGTTCCTCAGGCTACCTCCTGTCTGCTGTCAGATCCTCTCACGTCTACTCCAACACTCACTCTTCCCTTCTCTCTCTCTTTCTCACACTCTCTCTTCTCTGGTACCTTTTTCCCTCTGTCCGCTGTCATCACACCTCTCATCACTCGTCTTCCCTCAACCTTTTCTCTCTCCTCTGCCCGCCTCTCCCTATTTTCTAGCAGAGCACTGATTTCCTGTCTCTTACCTGCTGACATCTGTCACATGGCGACGCGGGCCTGGTGGTCTCGGGCTTTTTGGGCGTGTTTGTGTGCATGCGTGTTATTCGTGGTGACAAGCTTCAGTGCACTGAGATAACACACTGCAGCGTCTGGTGGTAATCATTTATCGGTTGTGTAACACTATGACAGATGTCCTCGTGTCAATCTTCATTCATAGACAACGTTAGTAATAGAGGCCAGTGCCCAACACGCTGACTGGGAGATGGTCGGGAAACTCTATGACAGCATGTGTTTCTATGTTAGTCTGTGTGAGTGCCAGTGTCCTGTTATTACGACTTACAAGTACAAAGTAAAAAGAAATAGGATTCGAATCTGGAGTTTTTGGTAAACTGATACATTAAGTCCATTGATATTTGCTCCAATACTACGTTTTGGATTAGATGCTAAAGTGGATTTCGTTACCATATACTGTACACCAAGTGATAATACTATACACCAACTTAATGTACTGTACACCAATTTAATGTACTGTACACCAAGTTAATATACTGTACACCAAGATAATGTAAAGTACACTAAATTAATATACTGTACACCAAGTTAATGTACTGTACACCAAGTTAATGTACTGTACACCAAGTTAATGTACTGTACACCAATTTAATGTACTGTACACCAAGTTAATATTCTGTACACCAAGTTAATATACTGTACACCAAGATAATATACTGTACACCAGGTTAATGTACTGTACACCAAGATAATATACTGTACACCAGGTTAGTATACTGTACACCAAGTTAATGTACTGTACACCAAGATAATATACTGTACACCAGGTTAATGTACTGTACACCAAGATAATATACTGTACACCCGGTTAGTATACTGTACACCAAGTTAATGTACTGTACACCAAGTTAATGTACTGTACACCAATATAATATACTGTACACCAATATAATATACTGTACACCAGGTTAGTATACTGTACACAAAATTAATATACTGTACACCAAGATAATATACTGTACACCAGGTTAGTGTACTGTACACCAAGTTAATGTACTGTACACCAAGTTAATGTACTGTACACCAAGTTAATATACTGTACACCAAGGTAATATACTGTATACCAGGATAATGTACTCTACACCAGGTTAATGTACTGTACACCAAGTTAATGTACTGTACACCAAGTTAATGTACTGTACACCAAGTTAATGTACTGTACACCAAGTTAATGTACTGTACACCAAGTTAATATCTTGAAGCACATGTGTCTTAATCAGAGCTGCAAAACAAAACAGCTGATGGCTAACTCAAGGCAGAGCTAGATGTTATCCGTTTTTTATTATTATTTTGGAAATGCACAGATATTTCTAAACAGATTTGTTTTCGATAAGAGTGATTTATTTCTTAAATAATTTTGTTGAATTAAATTGGATTCATTCCTGCCTGGATTTAGCAGGATATTGAGCGCAGGCCACCATGTGTGACTGAGACTAGCAGAACACAGATGCTGGCAGCAGTACATTGGCATAGATAATCAATTAATAGAAAGAGTGTGCCAAAATGCCAGTGAGGCAGTTTATATTTTATTAGAGGTTCCAACTCTGTTCTATTCATTCTACCTCTATGTGTATCAGCCCTGTCACTGCTATTGAGAGGGGTGAGGCGACCAGACGCTCAGGACAGTGACTTGTTGACTCCCAGGAGCGTGCTCAGTAGAGGAGAGACAGAAACTGTTTTACATACAAGCTGTTCCTGAATTTATGTGAAAAAAATTATAATTCCAAGACACTCTCTCTTCATGTGTCACTAGTGTCAGCACTGGCCTCGGGGGGTGTGGTCTAACACATTGGTCAGGTTGAACAGCTATTGGCTAGTTCAATCAGCTCTCTCAGAGCTGTAGCCAATCCCAGAGCATAGCAGGAGTGATCTGGGATTGATTATACCAGGCACGAGTGTTTGATTGCTACGAGGTGTAGGCTTTATTCAACAGGTCCTGGTGCTGTCAATCAGAATAGAGAAAGAGAGCGGGGGGGGGGGCTGGTGTTGAGGTCCTGTTGTTGTCAACCGTCTGAAATGGAACCTGTGTGTGTTTTGTTTGAGCTCAGACTGTTGAGGAGGATAGATTGTCTTTGTGAACCTACTGTATCACGCGTGTGTTTCTCATACTGCAGTAGAGTGGTCCTGAGACGATGTAGCCCCTTTGTTCTGGGTAATAATCATGTTGAAAAACACTAATGTAGAGAAGAGACACACACGTGCACACACACACAACAGACAGACCACTCACTATTGCTACACCCCCCCGGATGCCTGTTACCAAGGCAACACATGGCACGTGTGTGTGCGCGTCTATGCGTGCGTGTGCGTGTGTTGTGTATATCATATTGATGTTTGCTCTAATGTTGGTTGTCAGTCAAGCTGATCGTGCTTTATTATGCTGATACTAAAATACTGACGCGCACACACGTACTGCCTAAAGCAATGTGAGAACCCTGACTTCCTACAATGTTGACCTCAGTAGGCTGTGAGGATGACCGCGTGTTCGTTGGTTTTGCCTCCAGGACGTGTTATTACCTACAGATTCAGTCATCTACCACATGGATTAACCCGATGAACGCACACCGGAACAATTTCTCAGCAGGCAAAAGAACGCAAAACCAGCTTCTCTGCTGTGGTACTGCATTAAATGACAGCTCCAATACAGACTGATTTCCCCTACGATCAGAACTGCATTGTATTTGAATGGGGCGTCATCTATTTGGATGCAAATTCTATTTGAATGGATATTTAACAGTCATAGAATAAATTATTCCACTTTTATGAGTCCCAAGTTGTACATCGGCCTAATGTGCTGTTTCACAAAGCTGGCCACCAGTCTAGGTTGTCAGCAGTGTTTTCCTTGTGTCATAATGAGCTGGTGCCCTCTTCAATCAAACCAGGCACCTAGAGTGGTCAGTCACAGGCACCTAGAGTGGCCAGTCACAGGCACCTAGAGTGGTCAGTCACAGGCACCTAGAGAGGTCAGTCACAGGCACCTAGAGAGGTCAGTCACAGGCACCTAGAGAGGTCAGTCACAGGCACCTAGAGAGGTCAGTCACAGGCACCTAGAGAGGTCAGTCACAGGCACCTAGAGTGGCCAGTCACAGGCACCTAGAGTGGCCAGTCACAGGCACCTAGAGTGGCCAGTCACAGGCACCTAGAGTGGCCAGTCACAGGCACCTAGAGTGGCCAGTCACAGGCCTTGGAAGACAGAACGTCTTGGCACGAGGCCTGCAGTCTTCAATGTCCCCCAGGGTAATGTACACATCCACAGGGACACTGTCCATTATGAACTAGGTTCAGATGGAAGGTTCTTTGTCTTTCCAGGGCGTCTCAGGCATTGTTTTGTCTTGAACATGTTCGTTAACAACCTTGTTGACATGTTTGGGGATTGTTTAGGTTGGCGATTGCTGATGTTTAGTCACGTCACACGACTGTTCAGGACCAGATTCCTTTGATCCTGTTTAGTAACACGTCATGTGGTATCTGTACATGTGGTATCTGTACATGTGGTATCTGTACATGTGGTATCTGTACATGTGGTATCTGTACATGTGGTATCTCTGTCTATCTCTGTCTGTCTGTCATCTGTCTGTATCGAATGTTTGTCTGTTGCTCCCACACTCCAATCTCCACCATAATTGTGTGTGTGTGTGCGTGCGTGTGTGGCCTTGTTTTTGTGTAGTTTCAGCGATGGCCCCACCACCATACATAAACCTGACAAATAGATGTACCATTTGACCATGTGGGGACAAATTGTACCTTTTGGGGATGGCCCCATGAGGGGTATTACGATTCATGGCTCAGGGGTTAGGTTAGGTTTATGTAAAAACTTATAAGGTCAGATTCAGGGCCCCACAAAGTTAGAAAAACGTGTGTGTGTGCGCGCGCGCGCGTGCGCGTGCGAGCGTGCGCGTGCGAATGTGAATGTGTGCGAGTGTGTGCGAGTGTGTGCGAGTGTGTGCGAGTGTGTGCGAGTGTGTGCGAGTGTGTGCGAGTGTGTGCGAGTGTGTGCGAGTTTGTGCGAGTGTGTGCGAGTGTGTGCGTGTGTGTGTGTCAGACCTAAACCATATTATTCATTAAATTACAATATTATTCTCATAGACAGCAACCATTTCTCCTGCTTATCAGAATGTGTGTGTGTGTGTGTGTGTGTGTGTGTGTGTGTGTGTGTGTGTGTGTGTGTGTGTGTGTGTGTGTGTGTGTGTGTGTGTGTG
>JACXGM010036790.1:0-11290 GCA_016801145.1 Umbra pygmaea
TTGCATAAATATGGGCGTGATATTTAAATTACGATGGAATTTCAACCGTCTGATTTATCAACACCCGTTCATTCGTACGCTGGAATTGGAGTGATACGAATTTTTTGTAAATCACACGTGAGTCTCGTCGTAAGATGATTTCTGCGCTCAGATCTACACTGGTTTCTACGCACGTTTGATAAATGAGGGCCATTGTGTGGTCAAACAGGAAGTTAGCTGGGACCAACACACATGGATGAGAATATTATTCTGCCTACTGACCACAATTAGCTGGGACCCACCTGCAAGCCGCTAAAGCGTAATCAGCCAAGCAATGTCTTTCCAGTCCCCAGTGTCCTTAACATGATGGGGGAAATTTCACATTTTACACATTGATGTCTCCTTAATCACAACCCTTGTTTGTAAGCTTTGACGAAATTCAATCCAGGTAATGTTATAGTACTGCTTTAAATGTTATATTATAAATATATTCAGCTACTTATATATGTTATTGTGTTTTTTATGTTTTATTAACAGTTTATTGTAAAATTAGATGTGTCTTTAAAAAATAATACATGATCAATTGTTCCATCCAAAAATTAAAGGCTACAGTATGTGTTCATATTAACTCATGATTTCCTTAGGGTCAAATTATATCCTAAATACAGAAAAAAAGATTGTAAACATTATTATAGTGTCATGATGTGGATTAAAGAGTTGGCAGGAGGCAACGGTGTATTCTCAATGATAATGGAAATGATAAGAAAACTGAAAGATACTTGAGAGGAATCACAAAAAGGAAAAGTGTTGAACCATCATCCTAGCTCTACTGAACACTGGAAAATAGAAAATAGCAAACAATCTATGCCAGCACTACTGGCTATGCAAAACTTGCAAATAGTATACTCGAAAACCTCACAAGGTAATTACTTAAAACTTGAAACTTACACACAGGACAAACTTGAGTACAGAGCTGGTATGTTACAAAAGGCACCACAAGGACATGGGCAATGACTGACTGTAACATCCCACCTTAATGTCCAGGTTATATGCAGGGCAAATGGATATGGACTAGTAATGACATTTTGAACATGTTTAGTGGCTCAAAGCACACTTTTTAACTTGCCCCGTAAATGCGTAATTGTTGTCTATTGGCAGAAAAAGGTAAACACGGTTTTGGCAATACAGATTTTTTGTGTTATTAACGCTAGGGACAGTACTTCTGATATGCAAACAACAGAGCTATGTTTTGAAATCGCCCGGAATTCTCCTTTAAAGGGAATGGGAGATGACACTCTGATTGGTTTATTGCATGTTATGCACAAAACAAACCTACGAATAAATGAAGACATTTAGTACAACGCTTTTGAAGCATGCACCCGGCGCATGGACCCTTTTTTCTGCCGTCAAACTAGCAAAAGTAGATTTGGACATGCCCAAAGAGCACTTGCGCCATGCGCTTCATGCTGTGCACTTAGATCGTTAAAATAGGGCCCTAGGTCAGAATCGTTTTCTTTTGCAGTTACAAGCAGGCATCTAGGCTTAGACCTGTGTGGCCAATTGGTATTCAGACAGATCTGTAGAACTAGAGCCGTATGTTCGGAAAAAAGCCAGGTGATGCAGCCCCAGCAGGGTGTCATTTGGCCAGGGTGTATGGCATCAGTAGGAAATGGGGGGTCTGGAGAAGAGCAGAGATGCTGGGAGACATGGAGGATAAAAGAAAGTTGTACGTATGTCAAAGCTTTGAGAGAAATGTGTTCTGCTCAGGGTGGTGTATGTGTGTGTATCTCTGTGTTTGTACGGGAATGTTTGTTTCTAACAATATCAAATAAAAGCTGCAAGGGACATGGGCAGACATTTGGCAAACAGTAAGTGTATCTTCTGAAAAAAGAATAGGCCATTTAATTATTTCATTCAGAAATCCAACAGATCAATTAAACATATTTTTTTCAGCTGTAGCCTACAATGAATTACACAATGCATTAGTGTTATTATTACATCTGCATCATGTAAAAAATCATAACCCAAATTAAACAAAGGAAGGTATTATAAAGGATGGGTTTTTTGAAGATTTTTCAAAATAGCTCTGTGCTCATATACATCTAACAATATTACAAATACAGTATTAGTCTTTTTACTTTCTTTGTATTGTTAATTGTCCAAATGTAGATATTTCAAGTGTAGGCTATAGCTTATAATTAGGCCTAGAGTTTAGACATGAGGATTTTGTAAAAAGGATTGTGTTGTGACAAAAAGTGATTATTTATACATTCAGGTGTTGTTAGCTCAGCTGCAAAATCTGAAACTTTTGTAAAACTGTGAGTCATACTCTGTTCAGACCTCTGTAAAAAAACATAAAGATTAAGTTCAGGCCTAAAAGCATAAAAGTTGTGTCCATTAATAACTGGCCAAAGAAAAGACCTGAATACATGAACTTTAAAGGCAAAACATGTTTTATGCCCTGACCTACTGTACTTGGTAACCATGCACAGTATTTCTTGCCCACACTGGCATTTTTTCACTAGCCTGACAATTCAAACGGAACTATCTTGCTGCTCTATCCTTCTCTTTGTACATATGTTAGACTGACACTTAATTTGTGGTGAGGTCAAACTAAAGGGTGTTGTACAAATGTATTTGTGTGCACTTCTCGTATTCGTTATCACTTAAAACAAACCCATCGTTCATCAAATGGAACCGATTGGACCATGTAAAATGCTACCTAGGCCCAATTGTAAGAATATTTAGTACAAACAGACTGATATCCATGTACTCAATGCCAACTTGCAGTTTCAGGCAGCATTGCAAGTCTTGAAGAGGACAAGAATGAGTAAATGTGTAGGTGATCTACAATGACATGAGGGCTGGATGGTTTGATAAACATTGTTTGAAAACACAAGTATGCCTGATAAATACATGTGCATGAGCTGTAATAGTATAGCTTTGGAGAAAATTTCAAGACCGCTGCAAAATCATAAGTTTTTCTGGTTTTAATATAAGTTTTTGGGTAAAATGAAACATTGTCATTGATCATTCAGAGCATTTATTTGCAGAAATGGACAACTGGTCAAAATAACATAATGATACAATGTTGACTGACCTCGAATAATGCAAAGAAAATAGGTTTATATTCACGGAGGGTTGAGAAACAGGCACTGACATGGAGGGAGATGCTGCAGGCACAGGCGTGGATGGTATTCTGTAACAATCCATGATGTAGTGAGAAGGAGTGAGACAAATTTTGGAGAATACTGAAAGTAAATGGTGTTAGATACAGAAAATACACATATACAAAACATAGGATATCAGTGGATCAAGAACGTACTTCAGTAATTATATAATCTTGACATAGAACTACACGCAACAATACTGTAACGCCCAGCCCTGTGTGGGCTGGGAAAAGGACTCATGTTGTAGTTGCTTCCCTGTGTGTGTCCTTGGATTAGATTCTCCCTTCATGTTTGTTTTGATTAGGGTTCCTGCTCCTCCCTTTAATGTCATGTGCATGTGTTTTGTTAACCAATAGATCCCCGTCATTGTTAATCATGTTCAGAGATGTTTGTCATTATCCCTAATTTGTTTCAGTATTTAGCTTGTGTGTTTCGTTCTTACCCTTATCGATTATTGTCTCCTGTTTCGGTCTAGCCCCTTGTGGCATTATTTGTTTTCTTCTGAGTCCTTTGGTAATAAATGTTTAGTTTCAAGGCATACATTCGCATCTGTCAATATCATAACGCACTACAGGGTAAACGTGACAGAATAATCTACCGTCTTCATGAGACAGCGAAGGAGCAGCCACGGACCGGAGGAGAGTATTCCACTCTCTCTTGGGGGACTACCGTTCGGAGGGGACCTCAACAGACTCAACAGCCAGATCTGGGATCAGGCCAAGTCTATGGGCTACTCCTTGGAGGACGTAACGTATGACACCGAAGGGGTAGCCATGTTCGGCTGTGAGCTTTTGCTGGAGGAGACAGGCAATGGCAGAGAGGAGGAAGAGGAGTGTTTTTCTGGGAGGAGGAGGTCTTCTCCAAGGAGGACGACAAGGTGGACTGGGATTTCCTCGATCAGAAGGTCCAGGGTGTTAGCCGACAAGGTAGGTTTCCCCGTCGTCAGGTTGGGATTCTCCAGTTTTCTAGTCCTTCCAGCCCTTTTAGCTCTTCCCTCGCCCAGGCTAAGCTCCCCAGTCCTCTAGTCGGTTCTCCGGGTAGTCAGGTTAGCTTACAGTCTAACTACTGTAGCTCTCGTCCTGTGCCCCGTATTACTCAGGTCCAGGGTAGCAGTTTCATTAGGGCTCCCCGTCTGAGTAATGTTCTTTCTGTTTACTCCCAGCCAACCTCTAGTAGCTTCCCCAGCTATATAGCTACTTCTCCTAGCTCTCAGGCTAGCTATTTTCCTAGCTCTCAGGTTCAGGGTGGTTGTCCACCTATTAGGGCTCCCCGTCTGAGTGCTAGTCTATCTAGCTCAAAGGCTAGCAGTTTCACTAGCTCACAGGCTAGCAGTTTCACTAGCTCCCAGGCAAGCATTTCCCCTAGCTCCCAGGCTAGCACTTCTCCTAGCTTTCAGGCTAGCATTTCCCCTAGCTCCCAGGCTAGCACTTCTCCTAGCTTTCAGGCTAGCATTTCCACTAGCTCCCAGGCTAGCATTTCCCCTGGAAAAATGCTTTCAAAATGATATCAACTATATGTTTCTCCTTGCTTCAGGTCAAGTCTAACAAGAGGTTAACTTTGGGTATGTTTTTTAGACAGAATTTTACTATTGGGGCAATCCTTAAGGGGATATAACAGGTCAGAGATGTAGGTACAATACTCAGTACAATGCAACAGGCAGAATCTGATATTCAAGTTAAACGTAGGCCAGGCAAGGTTTGATACATATACCAGTCCAAAAGGTACAATACCAGAATCCAAGGTTGGTCTACGGGCAGGCAGGTTCGATACACTTACAGGTCTAAAAGGTACAATAACAGAATCCAAGGGTGGTCAGTAGGCAGGCAGGGTTGATACACATACAGTTCCAGGCAAAAGTACAGATTCCAATCATAAACGCAGACTCAACAAACCAAGACCACTCTGCGCCCCCAAAGGTCCCGGAAGATGTCATTTACAAAGGCTTGGAACACTAATGGAGCATTCATCAGACCATATGGCAGGGGTAGGCAACTCCGGTCCTGGAGGGCCGAAACACTTCTGATATTTGGTTTCTCTTTCTAATAAGGGACTGGTTTATACCTGGGAAAGCAGGTGATTGCAATTAGCTACTAAGTAAAATAAAAGAAGCCGTGTACACCAGGATGTCGTCAATGTACATGAACACTCTGCACCCCCAAAGGTCCCGGAAGATGTAATTTACAAAGGCTTGGAACACTGATGGAGCATTCATCAGACCATATGGCAGGGGTAGGCAACTCTGGTCCTGGAGGGCCAAACCACTCCTGATATTTGATTTCTCTTTCTAATAAGGGACTGGTTTATACCTGGGAAAGCAGGTGATTGCAATTAACTACTAGGTGAAACAAAAAATCTGAAGTGTGTCGGCCCTCCAGGACTGGAGTTGCCTACCCCTGCCATACGGCATAACTAAATATTCATAATAGCCTGTAGTGGTGCTGAATGCTGTTTTAAACTCATCTCCCTCTTGGATGTGCACAAGATTGTAGGCACTACTCAGGTCCAATTTTGTAAAGAAGCGTGCGCCATGCATAGTTTCGACAACAAAGAAAATTAAGGGGAGAGGAGACCTGTATCGTTTTGTAATGTTATTCAGAGCCCGATAATCTATGCATGGACGCAGACCCCCATCTTTCTTCTTTTCGAAAAAGAAACAAGAAGATGCAGGTGAAGATGAGGGGCATATGTAACACTTTTGCAGTGATTCCGAGACATATGTTTCCATAGCCTCTGTCTCAGCATACGACAAAGGGTTTACATGACTCCTAGGCAGTACAGCTCATGGTTGAAGGTCAATAGCACAATCCCAGGGCCTATAGGGTGGTAATTTTGGATGCCTTGGTTTTAGAAAAGGCATATCCGAGGTCCGAATATTCAATAGTAATGGGATTGTCGGAGGCACTTTCTGGACTTTCCTCAAAATTGGCCCTTAGCAAAACCATAATACACCTTCCCAGACACTCAGGCAACCATCCCTCAATAGACCTACGGGACCAGGAAACATGGGGTTTGTGAATAGATAATCAGGGTAACCCTAACAAGTAGGCATATCTAGAACACAAAATTAATGTTTCGGTGTGAACAATTAATAGACACATCTGCAAATTTATGGTTTTATGACTAACAACACCAGTCCCTATGGGTCTACTGTCTAGAGAATGAACTGGCAGGGTTCTCTCTAATGCCATAAGAGGAATTCCTAGTTCATGACATAGCGTCTTTTCTATAAAATGACCCGCTGCCCCTGAATCTACTAGGGCCTTAAGCGGGTTGCTACTAGGGAAGTGGGAAAAATGTGCTAAAACCCGAAACTGTGAAGGAAACTGAGATTAAATAATAGATACCTGGGATGGTGCGTGAGTGCCTGTGCCACCGCTCCCAGGACCCGACAGGCATTGGTAGCAAGTGGACACAATGTGCCCCTGTCTGCCACAGTAGGTGCACTGCACCCAATGCCTGCCGGCTCCCATCTATGTCTCCTGAAGACCCGTATTGCCCACATCCATGGGCACAGGACCGCCCTCAGAACTGGACACAGGCCTGGGCGGAACTACAGTATTGCTTCTGGTGCGTCCTCTTGCCTGCAGGAGGCTGTCCAAATGGATAGCTAGGTCCACCAGGGCGTGAAACCCCAACGTGGTGTTCCGGCAGGCCATCTCCCTTCGGACATCCTGCTGCAGGCCGCACCGAAAGTTATCGATAAGACCTCTTTCGTTCCACCCAGAGCCAGCCGCCAGGGTCCGAAACTCTAGGGCATATTCCTGAGAGGTCGTGTGCCCCTGCTGCAGATGATATAGACGTTCGCCCACATCCCTGCCCTCTGGATGGTGGTCGAACACAGAACTGAACATGGATGTGAACACGTTGTAGTCGTGGATGATGGGGTTTCTGGCTCTCCAGACTGCGTTTGGCCACTCCAACGAACGCCCGGAGAGACAGGATATCAGAGCCGACAGGATGTAGCAAGTTATTGTAGAACGTGGGACACATGCCAGCGCGCTGTGCCTATATACGTGCCCTATATAAAGTTCAGCAAATCAGGACCAGTGTCTACCATCGTCAAATGGACGGATTATGTGAACGCATGATTGCACGCTCAAATACATACTACACAGTGTGGTAGATTGTGATGGTAGGAATTGGGAGATGTTACTGCCGCACTTAATGTTCCCCTTAAGAGAGGGGCATTTATGGGCCTCTTGCCATTTCAACTCCTGTATGGCCATCCCTGCCCTGTCATCCTCGATTTTTCCAGGGAGGCCTGGGAGGATTTATAAATAAAGTTAAATGAAAAGTAAAAAAATTTTGTGTTATTAAAACAAGTCAATATTGTGGCCTCACTTTTAAACTGTCCTGCTTCTAATCACCTGAATGCTAAGATGAAAGCTATGCCATTCCTAGCTTCCTATCGAAATAACAGCGGTTATTACTATCCTTTAAGGTTCATGGGGTTAGCATGATTTATGTGGAACAAAATTCAAGCAGCCTATAAATAAACGTTTCTTGTCAGCAAAGGCATGGTTATAATCTTATGGATATCTAATGACAAGTTAGCAGTGTTCTTGTAATTCTTGAGGAAAACCTGCGGCCCAAGATGGGCAGGTGGTTCACCTTCTAGCATGACAACAACCCTAAACACACCTTCAAAAAAACAACGCAGTGGCTTAAAGGTACACTATGTAGCTTTTGGACGCTAGAGGTCTCTCAATCAAAACAATAACACTGTTATGCCAGCAACGCGAACTCAGATTTTTGTTTTTTTCTAAACAATAGCGCTTGTTTTAATTCATTGCAGTAATCATAGTTAATTCATTATAAAGCTAGTGAATTGTAACCAAATGCTATTTTTAATGAGCTGAACTGTGACTTGGAATCTCCCATGGCAAGAGGATTTTTGGTCATTAATGCAGATCAATGACCAAGACTTACAGCTGGCGATGTGAACTAAAATCAAACACAATTTGCTCAAAGTTCAGCTCACATAGCACAGCGTTCATGGTTCGACTGGTCGAGTCTGTTTTCCCAAGATGACGCCTGCCTGTATATGTGAACTGATCTTTTTAATAAACTCTCTGTGCATTTACAAAATTCTCAATGCTTCGGTTTGCATGTAGGAACCCTCTTTATGCTACCTTGGAAGTGTGGTGCTATTTTGAGCCTTGTTAATGGAATAAAATAGCTATTTATTTTTACTTCATCCATGCCCTCACAACTAGCATTATTATGGAATCAGATTTGTGCCAATAATATCAAACAAAACTTTTTGAATAGCAAACAAAAATTACTAACTCAATTAAAAAAATATTCATCTCAAAAGAAAAACTTAAAATTTGCAAACAAAACATTTTTGTAGTTGTAAACTATTGGTCTTTTATATTTTAACTTGTAATTTTGTTTACAGTTCCTACTAATTCTTTCAG
This sequence comes from Umbra pygmaea, assembly GCA_016801145.1. Lineage (NCBI taxonomy): Eukaryota > Metazoa > Chordata > Actinopteri > Esociformes > Umbridae > Umbra > Umbra pygmaea. The sequence continues at coordinate 8,570 of JACXGM010036790.1, forward strand.
AATGATCAGTCTTTTGCTCTCTCTATCACGTTTGCAGTTTTGCTCCCAGGTTTCTCGTTTACGCTTCCAAACTTTTTGATTGCAATTCTGGCACAAACCTCTCGCGGGGGTGGGCCTTACAAGGGTGCATCCCCATTGGCTAAAGAGGTTTTAAGCGATAGTTCCGTGCCCCGGAAGTTGTTCCGTGCCTTACTGTGTAAATTTCAACCCCTAGGTTAATTTTGCGCCGGAATTGGAGGTGGCCACATACTGTTCATTTTCAATCTGCCGATGTCCCCTCAAAGTAGGTCTTAATAATCTGTATATTATAAAAGCTCATTTTCATGATAAAAGATAACATTCAAGTCAATCACTCTCGTGGTTGAAGCCTGCACTTAGGTGACAGATGCTGGAAGAGCACTTTACTGAATGTCATTCTGTCCATCCAAAACGTGACCTTACAATAGAGATTGCTAAGACATGTGACCAAGTGAGCGGCAACGTCATCAAAACGCAAAGAATTAGGGGTAATTTTGGCCAGGGCTGGTATCCATCATGGATGTATTAAGAGAGCCATGGTTTACATGGGCTGGCATAGTAGGCTAGTGTTCTGGCATGAAAATAATGAAAACTTAGCATGAAAAACAGAATCCTACAAAATGCAGTGGGCCAAAACAAACATTTTCGGACCATACCGCCTAAAACTAAATCATAATGCAAAAACGAGATATGACGAGAAAATAAAGAGAATGAAAGGACTGGAACCTTACGAGCATACTGGTAAAGTGCCGGCGGGACGTCAACCTGTTAGCGGTTGCCCAACTTCCAGCACCCATATATACAACTACATGATATTATGGGTGAATCCCATTTCTCTGTCTTAGCCCTTCCCCTTACCCCTTCCCCTTAGTTTTGCGCGTTCATGTGAGAGTAAGGGCTATCCCAATTCTCATTTTGATCTAGGGGTAGGGCTAAGGGGAAGGGGTGCATTCCGCTTAAAACTAAGCATTTTCGAGAGCTTACTTGAAACTAAGGGGTACCCAGAATACACTGCGCAACCGGCAACAATGCTAGCCAGCTCATCAAGAGTCTAATAAATGTATTTTCGGCTTAAATAATAGACTTAAAAATTACGACAGACTTGTTTTGTGCTCTACACAGTCCTGTGGATATATATTTGCAACCATGTTCTTAATTGAAACTTTTTAAAAAATCGCTAGTTTCGTTACATTGCTGATGTGAACAACATTCCCGCATTTCAATGACTAACCTTGAATGGACACCATGCATGTCTACAGTTTAAATTAAACTACATTAGCAGCGGATGTATTTTGATATCTTAAGTTTGTGAGCAACACTTGTCTCCTCTGGTGATGTATCAGCCTGCTAGGGACGATGTATGATAACGTAACTGTAACCAAGTGGTGTCTCATTTCATAGGGGTATGTTTTCAACCCTATCCCTTACCACTCGTTTTCGAGGGGTAAGGGCTAGGGGTAAGGGGTAAGACAGAGAAATGGGATTCACCCTAAGTGCTAATCAGGGTTCGAATTACTTGGGAGCTCACATGAAAGCAGTAAAATCATACAACTGGGGGTCTCTAAAAATCATCAGCACCGTTATTTAGACCACAAAAAATGCATTTTTTCCTTTAATATATATTACAACATTTATGTTAATAAACAGCCTAAAAGAAACGTTTTTTCCGAAAGAATGCAATAGATCTATGCTACTGCTAGGCGCATATCGCGAATGGTGTGTTTTTGATCATGTAATACATCGGTTGCTCAAGGCAAATGTTATTTAATTACCAAAGGATACCAAACCACTTAAAAGAGCCCATTCTTTGCCATGAGGACAACAAAATCATACATTCAGTATAGCAAAAGGGTGATATAAGGTGGTTTGTTATTATTGTTGATTCTCTACGCCTGTATTAATAAACGTTGAACTCAAATGAATGAAGTCCAATGTAAGGCTATTTATTTATCTACACATGCCGCGCCTACTTAGGCTACTTTTTTAAGAGACCCCCACAAAGATTAATTCATAATTCGAACCCTGGTGTTAGTGCATACACACACGAAGTTTTCAGTAACTTCAAGTCGCTGCAGCAGGCAGGCCCAGGTTTTTTGTACAGATGGAAGGGTCCAGGACCTGGAGATTGTAAATGTGGGGAAGAAAACTGTTGTCCGTTCAAAGGAATGCTAATGTTTTAAGCACCACACTCCTCGCTCTCTCATCTATCTGCATGCATTCAGAATTCAACAAACCAACGTAACTTACTAAGACAAACACATAATGCATAAGTTAAATTGTGAAAACTTTGACTCGTTTCCTGGTCTTACTAAATGCGCTTTCTAGTAGAACCATGTTGGAGCTACTGGTGCATGAGTCTGTTAAATAAAAATATATTTATAAGACTTGAATTAAAATACAGTTAGCATGGGCGCCTTAAGATTGTGCCAAAGATTCCCAAAATGCTTTGCGGGAATATGTCTTGATGACGACACATTAGCAATCTCTATAGCCACTTTCCGACTGCAGGGATTTTTGCAGTTCCTAGAACATAACGTTCCTATAACTCTTTTTTTCTCGTGTTCCGATAGAAGAAATTGCGGGATTATTTAGTTCCCCGCACCGCCGTTCCTATAACCTTTTTAGCTCCTACTCCAGAGCAGGGTCTTTCCATTTTCCCTTTTCCTAGGTCTACGTTGATTGGTCCAATTTATAAATTACGCC
>JACXGM010036791.1:0-11289 GCA_016801145.1 Umbra pygmaea
TTCGGTCATTTGAATGAAAACCACAGGCAGAAATTAACATGGCGTCAAGTTTATTTTGAATAACGGATTTGTGGGTATTGATGTTTATGTGAGCTGTGCGAGACACTGCATTGCGTTCTTTAATTGGTTAAGGTAACACTCCGCTACAGCCGACTACTTTCGTTTTGACATGACAGCAGTATCTGCAAGTACGTGTCACCTGACGGTCCGTTGATGCAAGGATAATTGTTTTGTCGGCTATATATTTTCGACACTTCTACAAAAAATACCGAGGTCATGACCTCTGTGTCCTCAATGGTAGTTACGGCCATGACCTCTATGCTTGAGTCTAACGCGAGGGACTGCCAGCAAAGCCTGATCAAGAGATCTTAGGCTTCGGGATGGAGTGTAATGCCTACAGTATACATAACGCACCCGACCGGGCGCCACTTTCGAGCGCCACTCTTTTTTTTTTCCAGCAGCGCGCGCCAAAGCGGAAACAGGAAGCAAGGACGAGTTCGAGTGCACAGTAAATGATACCTAATATCACAGTTAATGGTTCATAATAAAACTGTAAATGGTTCATAACAACACAGTTAAGGAAATCTTAGCCACTGTTGACATCAACGTCAATGCTGCTAACAGTTCTGCCATCGTTTACCTTTTTCTTCTTCTTCTAGTCCGTGAAAATATCAAAGTCAGTAGCCTTTCCTCAGTTGCGACACCAGTGTTCAGATGAAGACTGCAACTTGTGTCGCGAGCACCACGCACAAGTATAAATGGTTAAGGCGCTCCCAGGTCGTGACTTTGGCGCACGCCAGGTCACGGAATCTGTAGTATACTGTGCGCTTAAGGATGGACAAGTTCAGAGAGATAGACCGGGGCTAGGTTATTTAGAGATTTAAAAACAAGGAGTAAAATTTTAAAATCTATTCTATGTCGAATTGGCAGCTAGTGTAAAGATTTGAGACTCTGAGTGATATGGTCATATTTTCGACATTTGTGGATGAGTCTGGCCGCAGCGTTTTGGACTAGTTGAAGACGGGCGATTTGGTGACTTGATATACCGCAATATAAAGAATTGCAGTAGTCTAGCCGACATGTAATAAATGCATGAACAGCCATTTTTAGGGTTTTAGGAGTAAGAAAGCCTCTAATTTTAGATAATAAATGAAGTTGGTAGAAACTAGCGCTGATTACAGATGAAATGTGTTTATCAAATTTTTGAGATTGGTCGACAAGAACGCCCAGGTTCCGCACTCTTGTGGATTTAAAAGCTGATAAGCTCTCTAGCTCAGGATTTAGGTGCTGAGGATTTTCATTTGGGCCAAAAACAATAACCTCAGTCTTCTCTTCGTTTAGAAAGAGAACATTTTGGGCTAACCTTGCTATGAACTCTTCTAAGCATAGCAAAAGAGAGTTCATCCCTGCAGGGTTATTTCTCTTAATAGGGATGTAAATGTGGGTGTTGTCTGCATAAAAATGAAAAGAAACACCCTGTTTTCTTAGGATGGAGCCCAGAGGTAGCATGTAGAAAGAAAACAAAGAAGGGGCCAAGATGGAGCCCTGCGGAAGCCCACATGTGAGGGGTGTCATTGAGCTGTAGAAGTTGCCCATCTTTACTGAGAACTTCCTGTCAGACAGGTATGACTGAAACCATGCCAGAACTGATGCCCTTAGACCCACCCAGAACTCTAGTCTAGCTAAGAGAGTAGGGTGGTAAATGGTATCGAAGGCTGCCGAGAGGTCTAGGAGAACAAGAACAACAGTATCTCCGGAATCGGTAGAGAGATAAATATCATTTAGCGCACTCAGGAGGGCGGACTCAGTGCTGTGGGCAGACCTAAAACCAGATTGAAAGACCTCAAAAATGCTATTGTTTGACAAAAATTGTTGGAGTTGATTTAACAGTTTTCTCTAATAGTTTAGAAATTAAAGGTAAAACAGAAATGGGTCTGACATGTTTTAAAACAGAGGGATCTAGTGAAGTCTTCTTAAGCAGAGGTGTGACCGTGGCCACTTTAAGATTGGCAGGAACAGAGCCTGTTTTGAGACTCTTGTTGATAAAATATACCATACCTGGCCCAGCTGAGTCAAAGATAAGTTTAGATAAGTGGACAGGTGTCTTTCATAGAGGTATCAAGTTCAAACAGGTGCAGTTAATACAGGTAATGAGTGGAGAACAGGAGGGCTCATACAATGTGATATTCTAGATTTTTCTTTTAGATTCCATCTCTCACAGTGTACCTATGATGAAAATTACAGAACATGTTTTATAAGTAGGAAGACCTGCAAATTCGGCAGTGTATCAAATACTTGTTCTCCCCACTGTCTTTACATTTTGGATTGACCCAGAAAACTACAGTAGTTATTGTGATTGTCTCGTGAACACAGGTGAGAGTGTTGACAAGGACAAGGCTGGAGATCACTCTGTCATGCTGATTGAATTAGAATAATAGACTGGAAGCATTAAAAGGAGGGTGGAAGTACCAAGTGCATGTGCCTAACGGCGAAACTAGACTGGACACATTGCAGGAGCGTACTGTCGTAGCACCGTCAACATGGTTTTTGGGGTGCTGCACCACAAGCATGACGAGAGCGCGTCAACATTAAAACATTTCCACTATCAATGTATAGTAAATGTACCTAGGTGGGGCAGATGATTGGCCACTTCATCAAAAAATGTTCAATAAGAAGTCGTACTGTACAGCTGTGGTCAAATGTGGCCAAAAGTTATGAGAATGACACAATTACACATTTTTACGTAGTCTGTTGGATTGCAAAGTCCCTCTTTACCATGAAAATTTACTTAAAGGTGCTATATGTAGAACGGACAGCCAGCATAAAAAAATGGGTACTACAGTTCAAATTTAAAATACCTGAGTTGTATCCCTCCGCCCCATCCTCCCCAGAATCGAAACTAACGTGATGAACAAGATCAGGGCAATCATGACAAGCGAACCGTGTTTTACTACGTCTATGGTCATGGAACCGTTTAGAAACATGCAGAGTTTTTTAGGTTGTGTAGAATCTCTATGATCTTGTCTGTCATGCTGTCATGACCATTCATGTGTGGTAGGGCTGGGAATTGCAATGGTTCTCACGATACGATTTTATCACAATACTTTTGTGCTGATACAGTATGTATTGCTAGGGATGGGCTAATACCACTTTTGAAGGAATGAGTACAAGTACAGAGTATTTCATTTTGGGTACTTGCGAGTAAAGATACTAGTACTTTTAATAACTCAGCTAAATGTCACATTTATCAAGCTAAAATCTGCTATTTCTTAGATGTTGATCAGCCAATTCAAATATAGAAAAGTAAATGTTCCTACATATCCAGAAGAACATAATTTACATTGCAGGTCAAGAGTGTGTAATATTTATTACAAATGTCAATAGTTTACGTCTTCTTCCCTAATTAGCTAAAATGACAGAAACACGTTTGTGAAAGCGAATGCAATAGCCGTTTGTGTTCATATTTGCACTAAGCATTGCAAACGTTTTGTGTAAGCTGAAAATGTTTGATTGAAGTGTATTTCTCCAAACAGGGATAATGACCTTATCATATAATATTCTGTTAAGGTATTTGATTGTTTGTTTATAATCGGTACACAATTATAGCTGTACTATAACTGTATTGAACAAAATATAAATAGGCTGCATCGTATTTCTTAAAAGTTATATTTCTTAACGTTAGTATGTCAGAACTTCCACTATTTTGTTCACCCAGAAGTGTTGCCAACTACCGACATTTGTCTTTCCTTACCGGAGGTTAGTTAATTTATGCGACGCCACAGTATGCAGTGACTATAATTGCAGTCTTTTTCGGTCCTGTATTTAAATGTGCGCGTTTCCTTCAAGGATTCTAATATATATACCTATCATTTTACCGATGTTAGGCTACATGAAAATAGCTACAAGAAATACAATTTCGTATTTCACCATTTGAACTCTACTAAAGAATTGCTAAGAGGAAAATAGAGTTGATTCTACAGTGTTTTTCAATAGCTCGCATGGCTCTGTCTTTGCAACAACTCACCTCATATTGTAGGGAACCATTATCCAGTTTAAATTGGTTTTCTTTCTTTTTTTAAATAGCAATAAATGCAGTTGTAAACTGTCATTATAATCAATATGAAATATTTGCATAGTGCTGGAATTCCGCATTTCCATTGTACAGTAGGCTACTCTTCCCTCTCTGAAAACAACTATGGCCATCTATGGCTAATCTGTAAAGTGTTGCGCAGCATAATGCTCTTAAATGTGGAGGAAGTATCGGGTTGGAGTATCGGGCCTTTTTCACAAGTACGTGTACTTACGCCCAGTATCGGGCCCGATACCAAGTAATGGTATCGGCCCAACTCTATGTATTGCCATTCTTAAGGTTCTCACAATTCTGATTGTATGGCAAATCTATATTGCGATTTTTTTATTTAATTAATCCTGCTAAACAGTTAAACAGAATACATTAAAATGCCATGAAAAATGTATACCGTATATACCCGAATATAAGACGAAGTTTTTGTCTTAAAAATAGTCTGAAAAAATGGGGGTCGTCTTATATTCGCGATATAGACAAAATCAAGGGGGTAACGGAGAAAGCAGGGGGTAACAGCAGAGGGCGCCAACACAATAGGGTAATTAATGACAATGTTATAAATTAAATAAACAATAAATTGCCGCCATGGAGAGATCAAGAGATCATCTTGAGAAAAGTGCATCAAAAGTTGGTCAAATAAACCAACACGTTCGAAACGGTTATATCATTCATTTCTGAACTCATTGACAGAGTGCACTTTATTTTGTGACAAATTAATCCAAATATTTAAATGTGCTATATGTAAAACAGACAGCCAGCGTTAAAATATGGGTACTGGAGTTCAAATTCAAAATACCTGAGTTGTATCCTTCCGCTGCTTCCTTCCCAGAATCGAAACTAATGTGACGAACAAGATCAGCGCAATCATGACAAGCGAACTGTGTTTTACTATGTCTATGGTCATGGAACCGTTTAGAAACATGCATTTTTTTTTAGGTTGTCTAGAATCTCTATGATCTCGTTCATTTGTTTGCTGCTTCCATGGCTGCAGCGCGCTGTGTTTGCTTTTTTACAGGTATGCCTAGCAATCCGTTCGTGCTGTCAAAATGGGCAGTTGATAACAACATACAGGCAAAAACATAAATTCCGTCACGGAACGTACTTTTCCAAAAGAAAAAATACTGACATTAGCATTGTTTTCAGAAAATATAGTATTTCAGCTTAACATGTTTCCTTAATATCTGATCAGGCATTGGATTTTTGGATTTATTACAGTACATGTATTACATTATAGCACCTTTAAGGAATGGTGTTAAAATCTTGTTGTTTTTTTCAATTAATTATCACTAGAATTTTCAAATGAAATTATTTTCTGTTGAAAACCTGATTTTTTTCACCAAAAATCTTTTTTGTCCCCAAAAATAAATCTGGAAAATGGGGGGGTCGTCTTATATTCAGGGTCGTCTTATATTCGGGTATATACGGTACTAACAATCATGTGCTTAAAACTTTCTAAATGTTATTAATGGAGTTATAATGGGAAAAATGTTTGTCATGATTATACTACTGAAAAGGTAATCCACCTAAAATGGCACACTCCAATGATATTAATATGCATACTAGTAAAATAAGGTATATTACAAAATATATAGACTATATGACTTATCATTGACTTTTCATTTTAGCCTATGTTACATTATAGTAATATTTAGCAACCAACATAATTGTCTGGCAGGCAAAAATTTTAGCTTAAAACACAATACGCAAAACATCAGTATCAGCATTTGGAATAGTAATATTTGTAAAATCACTCAAATAACCTGCACTATCAGTACAGGTATTATGTCGAACTTGGAAAAAATGTGTGTTCTTGTTGTTTCCTGTCTGAAAGAGATATTGAAAAAAAGAGACAGCCAACCAGTCGCAGTGCTTTTTTCAAGCTGTTGCTTAGCATGTATTACCCAAAATGCACAGTGCGGCCGACTGACAACTTAAGGGTAATGAGATGCAAGTGAATATAGTAAAGTTTGCAATCTCCCCGTAAATATCTGTCTTAAAGCCGGGAGACGATGACGAATGCGCGAACTGCCTTTAAGTGTATTATTCTGAACGCACAGTGTTGTGCATTCAGGAAATGTAAACGAAATTCTTTGTCATTACGATATAGATGGATGAATGTGTTCTAGACATAAATGCTTGTATTTATTAGCTTACTCACAGTTTTGCCTAAGAACACAACCATGAATAAAGAATAGTACCAATGCAACTACTCCCAACCATCCAAGAATAGTTTGGTGATGACCAAAGCCTTTTCCAGCATGATGGAGCACCTTGCCATGAGGCAAAAGTGATAACTAAGTGGCTCAGGGAACAAAACATTGACATTTTGGATCCATGGCCAGGAAACTCCCCATACCTTAATCCCATTGAGAACTTGTGGTTGCTCCTTAAGAGGCGGATGAACAAACAAACAAAAAACATATTCTGATCGACTCCAACCATTGATCATGCAAGAATGGGCTGCCATCAGTCAGGATGTGGCCAAGTAGTTAATTGACAGCATGCCAGGGTGGATTGCAGAGGTCTTGAAAAAGAACACTGCAAATATTAACTCTTTGCATAAACTTCATTTAATTGTCAATAAAATCTTATGACACTTATGAAATGCTTGTAATTCTACTTCAGTATCCCATAGTAATTACTGACAAAAAGATCTAAGAACACTGAAGCAGCAAATACACATCACCTTATATGCTTAAATACAATAAGCATTACAGTTTGTACAGCTCGGAGTTGGAACATAATCAAAATAGCGACTTGCCCAATAATTGTGCACACAGAGTAGATATAGACATGCAGGTACACAGATGCATACTGTGACTTGTATTGATTGTTTGCAACACACATCCTGGTCATTCTTTCTGTGACTGGTATTTGTTTTTGGCAAAACACATTAATGGTCATTAAATATCTCTCTGTTGCAGAATTCAGATAAAAAATAAATGCTAAAACAAATACAACTTTTAATGGAATGGATTAGTAGAAAAGATCTAAGGACATACAAAAAATAAAACTGAAATACAACTGGTAGAAAACAGATCCTGTTCAAGGCACCTTTCTTCCAGAAAGCACAGCAATCACAGCAACATTACCTGAACCTAGGGGAGTCCACTTTTGAGAAAGGATGAATATCCTTTACACTAACGTCACCACAGCCGTGTGACATTCCTCCATTTTCTCAAATGTTAGTTTATTCTAAGCTGCCAGTGTAAAAGGACTGTCATGATCTGACTGCACAGATGAAAATTGTTGAAATGAAATGGTGGGGAAAAAGGATGCGTGACATGTTCACTTTACAACAATGTTGAATGATGAGCTGCCCGGCATATTAAGCATGCCTTATAATTGTAACTAACTAATGCTAGCCATGTCTTTGGTAATACAAATGAAGAAACCATTCATGTAAATACCTACATGTAACTAATGTTTCTACATAGGTTACATTGAAGCTTGCCGTAACGTTACTCTTGCTTGCTCAAGCATACTGTTAATTATTAGCTAGCCAAACTCTAAACTAGGCAGATTTCACTAATGTTAGCCTCCAAAATGACTGCCAGACCTGACTGGCAATGCACAAACAATACTTTAAAAACATAAACAAAATAATTGATAGAGTAAATCAAAATACAAACGTGAGAAACACTGTTCTTTATTAATGTTGCAATGGAACCAACCAAACTCATAACATTATTTAACACTAAAGAAATTTCAACAAAATCAAAGTTCCATATTTATTGGCACTTCTTATTCCATACTTAGTGCAACCACCACTGGCAAGGATAACAGCATAGAGTTTTCTCCTGTAATTTTTGACAAAGTTAAGGAACACATTTGGAGGGATTTTGGACCATTCCTCTATGCAGATCCTTTCAAGATCATTCACGTTCTTGGGTTCTTCAACTCACAAGGTTTTTGATTGGATTGAGGTCTGGCGACTGAGATGGCGATGGCAAAACATTGATTTTGTTGTCACAGAAACATTTCTGTGTGGATCTTGAGGTATGTTTTGGGTCATTGTCTTGTTGAAAAGTCCACCTACTGCCAAGTCCCAGCCTTTTGGCAGAGGCAACCAGATTGTCAGCCAAAATTGGCAGATACTTGGTGGAATTCATTATGCCATCAATTTTGACAAGTTCCCCTGGCTCTTGGAATTATAACAGCCCCAAAACATCACTGGCCCACTACCATATGTCATCGTGGGTATGAGGTGCCTCTACTTGTATGCAACGGCAACGCTATTTCGACACCAAACATGCCGATGCTGTATCTGACCAAAATGTTTAATTTTGGTCTCATCTGACCACAGCTACTTCTTCCATTCATAGCTTAAATTACATTTGGCAAACTCCAAGCGCTTCCATCTGTGTCTTGAGATTAGAAAGGGCTTTTTTTCTGGTAACCCTTCCAAAGAGGTAGTGGTTGTGGAGGTGGTGTCTGATGGTGCTTTTTGAAATCTGGTGACCCCAAGATGCCACCAAGGCCTGCAATTCTTTCACAGTAAAAATCTTGGTGATTTTGTTGCTTTTTCTCACCAACTGTTCCATACCTTTAGAATTTTTAAATATTGCCCTGACAGTGGTCAGTGGTATATTCAATCATTTGTGGATATTCTTGTAGTCTCTTTTGAACTGCCAGTTATTTTGTTTTCTTCATGGTGTTGGATGACAGTTGGAAGGGATTTTGCATGCATTTGACCTCATTTTTATACCCTGAGATGGCAATGGTAGAACATTGATTTTGTTGTCACAGAATCATTTCTGTGTGGATCTTGAGGTATGTTTTGGGTCATTTTCTTGTTGAAAAGTCCACCTTCTGCCAAGTCCCGGCCTTCTGGCAGAGTCAACCAGATTGTCAGCCAAAATTGGCAGATACTTGGTAGAATTCACTATGGACTCTTGGAATTATAACAGCACCAAAACATCACTGACCCACTGCCATATGTCATTGTGGGTATAAGGTGCCTCTACTTGTATGCATCGCTATTTCGACACCAAACATGCCGATGCTGTATCTGACCAAAATGTTGAATTTTGGTCTCATCTGACCACAGCTACTTCTTCCATTCATAGCTTAAATTACATTTGGCAAACTCCAAGCCCTTCAATCTGTGTCGTAAGATTAGAAAAGGCTTTTTTAGTTTGATGTTCTTCACCCAGTTAAATTCCTTCTACATCCAGTTCTGTTTCAATTAATCAGGGTGGTTCTATCAGTGCATTACTGTATGTCATTGATCATTAGCATACCTGTTTGTTATCACTGTGTCACAATGCACCCGCCGATATAACTAAACGGTTATCAGAATGTGGTCTAATACAGAATGTTACTTTCTTTAACAGAAGTATAAATAATTATCTCTAGCATTGCATTTTATGGCAAATTCAGGTTTTAAAATACATACATTGCATACATACATTTCTAATGACACACTTATTCAGAACACACAAAAGTAGTTAATACAACTTGATTTGTGTCAAACAATATTTATGGTGCCTTAAATTTTTTTACAGTAATCAGATTGTTTGTAAATTAGATAAAGGTATATATTTTATTGAAAACATTATTGTAATATAACAAAGCATATTATAAAATATATAATTTCAAATGTTATTATTACTGAAATATTTGTTATTTGAAGTACTTTGCACAATCCTTAACTCGTAGCTTAACTCTTTGATGTTCTACTGTATTCTATTCCAAACTTCTATTTATCTACAAATCATGGTTAGATGATGTTCTCACTGCGAATTCCACAAATGAGTCTTTGAATCCTGCACGTTTTCCAGAATTTCGCAACCCATATTTATGCTACTTTCTTTGCGTCATTCCTCCCAGGTGTAATGAGCGTCTGGTCGAGGCCAACAGCAAATTGTTGAATGAGCGCCACCGCAGTAAGTCCCTGATTGCCAGCAGCATCGTCAATGGTACTTTGGGAGGGCCTTCACTGCTGGAAATGGGCTCACTGGGGTCGGTGGGAGCCTATGGGACCACCCTGGGCCCCATTAATAGAAGCATGGGGGGACCCCTCCTCAACTCCCTTGGGGACATGGGCCAGAGCACCAGCGTGGAAGCCTACTTGGCAAAGGTAATATGAGAATCAACAGATCAATTAAAATGTGAAGATTATTGGCAAATGAATATGGACATCACATTGATTACTAAGTCGTTGCAATATCGCTTTGACTTTATGAAACTTAGGTTAATAGTAAATGTTGCATTGGCTTTCCATGTGATTAGGTGGCCTTTTATTTTTCTCTTTACTATTTCCCACTTATTTTTCACTTATTTTAAGTGTTTCCATACAGCAGTTTGTTATTGTATTGTTCTGGCATACCAATACATCAGTGTAGTTCCAAAAGGTTTGTAGGTTTTAAAGGTGCTAAATGTGGAATTTGGACAAAACAATTTTCTCTTTCCAGTGACCAGATTACGAATGCATTTCAAAATTGCAAAAAATGCATTGTAAATGGGATAGGTCTGCAATGTTAAATGTATTCATAACCGTAAGAAATACATACAGTGCCTTGCGAAAGTATTCCCCCTTGAACTTTTCGACCTTTTGTCAAATTTCAGGCTTCAAACATAAAGATATGAAACTGTAATTTTTTGTGAAGAATCAACAACAAGTGGGACACAATCATGAAGTGGAACCAAATTTATTGGATATTTCAAACTTTTTTAACAAATAAAAAACTGAAAAATCTTAACCTCTTAAGGCTCGCCCCCTTATTGTCAAATTCTGCCTAAAAAAACATACCCAAAGTTAAACTCTTGTTACACTGGACCTGAGGCAAGTACAAACATATGGTTGATTTTTTTTAAAGAAAAGACTTTCAAATTTTTGGATATGTAAAATTCATTTCAAACAAATATACACAGTGAATATGGCACAGGATGAAATAAAGAAAATGCATAATTATTTTCTGTTTTTATTTTTTTTACATCCTCTTCGAAAGAACCCTACAAAGCTATATATTAAGATAGGATACTGGATCCAATTCAAATCATGTTGTTAACCTCTTCATCCCCGACCGTTTTTTCTGGTTTTGAAAGAAATAAAACATGCCCAAATCTAATGGAGTATATCTCCAAAACTACAAGGGCTATAAACATACTCTTGGTATCAAAATGAAGGAAACACATGTGAGTTTTATCCTGAAGTGAAAGTATTAATGTGGGTACTAGTGTGTCAGAGTACATAAAAGTAG
>JACXGM010036792.1:0-11288 GCA_016801145.1 Umbra pygmaea
GTGTGTTACTGCTGAGTTACCAGAGTGTGTTACTGCTGGGTTACTAGAGTATGGTACTGCTGAGTTACCAGGGTATGTTACTGTTGAGCTAGCAAAGTATGTTACTGCTGAAACCATCGTTTACTGAGAACTAAGGGAATCTATAGGTGAATGACAGATGGTCACAGGTGTAAAAACGGCGATCTATTGGAAAAATGTCACGTGATTTCTGGGTTACACTGCACAAACAAAATGGAGCTGGAGCTGGAGGCACCAACTCAAGGCCTCCAAGAGGGGGCGAATGTAACATACAAAGACACAAAAAGACTACAGAACTGAAACCACATCTCCAACAAACCATCAAATAACTCATTACAAGCAGCTCTTGGGCCATACACAAATCAGCTCTCCGTTGCGGCCCGTCCACCAAACCCTTTATGCTGTGTGAGCTGCTGAATTCTATCACGTCCCAATCAGCCAACAAGCCAGACCTGCTAGAGAATGAGACTATAATAGGGTGGAAGTGAAACAAAAAACAAAGCAGGCAACACATAAGGATGTAACCGACCTCGCTATGCAAAAAGATTTAGGAACGTAACAGAGTGTAAATTGTGTTTTTCTCTTCTTTATGAGAGCAATATATCACCTACTGCAGTACAATACTGTCAAAATAATGCTGGAGGGTGTAATAACACATTCTGTTTTAACACTGTTTCCGTTTCAACTTTCAAGGCTGCATTACCTTCCATTACTGGAAGGTAATGGAAGGTTCCATTATCAGTTGTTAACCCATTACATGTTCCCTGAAAAAGGTATTTTTCTTTCATAACTCTGAAACGTTACACATATTATTTTTCAGTTTTTGGTAACTTAAACTTTTTATTTAACCTCTGGTATTTTATAGGTTACCTTTGTACTATTTCAGGTTATTTGTTGGTCTGCTTAAATGTTAACAAAACTGGTGTGTGTCACAATGCTAGTAGACTCTGTCCTTGTTCTGTGTCACTACAGGGTGTTATCTCCCCTATGTGTTTTGTTTTGGTTTGGTTTCCCGCTCTTTGTATCACATGATCCCGTCACATGTTTTTGTCAGCCTATCAGTTCTGTTGTTTAGTCCACACCTGCACCTCCTTCCCTCGTTAGTGTAGTATTTAGTTCTGTCTGTTTGGTTGTTCAGTGTGGTTCATTGTTTTCTGTCCAGGTACGTGGTTGTTCTTGTTCCTTGTAGTAATGTCATTAGGTTGTTCTTATGTTTAGGGTAATGTTGGTTCTATGTTGTTCTTATAAGTCTGTTCATGTGGTTAATGTAGTGTTGTGCTCATTTGTTCATGTCAGGTGTTCTATTGTCTTTACATAGATTAGTCTTAAGTCCTAATTTTGTTTTGTTTTCTGTCCAGCTCTTCCTTGTGTGCTTCAATAAAAATATGTTCAGAGAAGACGCGCCTGCCTCCTCATCCTTGAATCGTGACAGTGTGTTGTATAACATTTAACAAAAAATATACAGGTTGAGTATACTGTCTAACTCCAGACCTCAAATCATACATTATACCATTATTTGATATGTAATTGTGAATTGGCTCATAGATAATCTTGTTTAGAATTATTAGCTTTTCATCCACCATGCGTAAGCACAAATCTGTGCAAAATACATACGCACAGTCATTTCAGTGCATTGTCTAAGATTTATCCATAAATGCTTGCTTGAATATGTCCACAATGCACTGTAAGCAAGGATATTTGCATGGGCAATGAGGTTAAGAGTAATTCTTATTTATTCATAGTGCTCTATTACTTAAGTGCAAATGATTCTTGTAATATTGTTTAATTAATAAGGTGATGCAATATTTTATTTCAGTGCCACCCAGGGTAGACTGTTGGATGTCAGACAGGTCTCATCAAATTAATTTGTCATGTGTCAGAACAGGTTTGCCCTCAAGTGAAAGGCTTATAATGCTTATCGAATTTGAATTATACTTTGGTGTTGGGATTTGGAGTCCCGGTTTGGCCGACTGTCTGTGCCCTTCCTCTCCGTCTTCCCCTACCTGTCTCACTGGCTTTTGCTTCCTCAAACAAAGTCTAGATATATCTGTTAAACTTTTTACCAGTCTTATGGCTTTTAGGGGGCAGATGGAAGTTATCCCATAGCCTGTTGGTCAGAGCGCCAATGCTCTGGTACCGTTTACCTGATTATAGCGTAGTGAACAGTTTGTGGTTTGGGTGATGGGACCATTGGGAGTCAGCTGGCTCAGTGGTTAGGGAGTCAGACTTGTGATTGGAAGGATGATCGTTTGATTCCTGAGTAGCCCAACTTATGCAATTTACCTGAAATTGCTCCAGGGGTTGTCCGTATACTTACTGTACATCACTCTGTATAAGAGCGTTTGTAAAATGATGAAAATGTAAAATGAAAACAAATCTGACGATTATCTGGGCATTCCCGTGCCACCGTCTGATATAGAGTTCTTGGATGGCAGTGTGCTGGCCACTGAGATGTACTGGGCCCACTGCACCACCGTCTGTAGTGCTCTGCAGTCGTGGGTGTTAGTGTTACTGTACGAGCCCGTACCAGTCATGATACAGTACACTAGATGGTGAAGCAACAGAATGGTTCCAGGAACCGTAGGGCTGGTCAGAATGGTTCCAGGAACCGTAGGGCTGGTGCCAAGATTATGAGCCTCCTGATTAGGGAGAGATGCTATCGTGCTTTTCAACATGTTATGGGCTGGGTGAAATAAGCTCCAAGGAACTTGACATTGTTTATCTTCTCTACCTTAGTACCATTAATGAGGATGGCGACGTGCTCTGCTCCTTATCCCTGTAGTCCAAGCTCTTTTTTGTTTCACCTTTGCATCCATGTAGCATTTTAATGTGATGGATATCAACAATGTTTCTTGAAGGACCACACCCATCAACATTGGTTTTTAGATTACTATTGGCACAAACACATAGTTACTTTTTCATCTCGCTGGCAGAGTAAATGCCAGAGTCTTAAAAAATAAAAGATTGCAGGTGTTTGTTGGCATTTACTGAAAAGCTGTTTGTTGCCCAGAATTTAACTGGAAGTACTGATTTAATTATGTTTGCTCAGTGTGTTACTCACACTTCGAGCCCATCTATTTCAGGAACAAATGATAACAAAAACAATTATTTAACGATTTGTGTCTTGTAGAATGTTATCACACCAAATCATGCATACATGTTCATGTACTGCTCCATGTCCCCAGGAATAAAACAAGTTCAAGTTCATTTTATTTCTATAGCACATTTACAACAGCCACTAGGCTGACCAAAGTGCTTTACAGAAGTGTTATATCTAAAAAAAGAAAGTAATAAAAACACCTGTGTCACAACACACAGTAACACAAATAAAAGAATGAAAGCAGAAACAACCCAATAAAGTCTATATTCCTAATTCTGCAGGTTATAGGATTACAGCTACATCACTTACCCAATGTGGTCTATAATAATAATTATAATAGGATGACAACTGTCTTTAGTCATGCTACTAGGATCATGTGTAACACCTTTATAAATTCTATAGAGCTGTGCAGTGGCATTTGTAAAAAAGTGGTGGGTCATCAACCATTTAAAAAAACAGGCTACATACCAGTAAAACTACAATTCTCTCTCGCTACTGACGTGTGTTTTTATATCACGTCAAAAAACAGCATGGCTCCACAAAACTACAGCGCGGATTGCTTCATCTTCTACTTCTCCCTTCTCTTTTAACTGGCAGTTGGCACTCAACTGTATTGGTGCACTACCGCCGCCAACTATGCTGGAGTGCCGAATCTGAAATTGGATAAAAACTTATTTCCCATACTCCATAATACATCCCACACAATACAAAGTAGACTAGACTGACACTATCCCTATCTTTACCCAATATATTCACCCCTGTCTTTAACCCCATCCTGTGACTAAATGACACCCTCCACCACTTCCCTACACCCTATTAATTAAACCAGTGGACTGGAGAAATGCAAAGACCCTATTAAACACTTCACTCCCAGATGTCTTACTCATTATCTCCTACTCAGTATCTCCACCAAATAGCAGACATGGAAAACAGAAGGGCCTTCTTTTAGATGCTAACCATTTTAAAACCACTCCACGTTAAACCTGCGGTTAAGAAATCAGTCCCGTGGCTGGTGGCACCAAGGCGCTTTAATTCCAGCTTCTCCTCCAACTGAAGGTTTTCAAACCTCCAGTATCAAATTTACTTCGTTCATTTTCTCAAGCTGGTGATACCGAAGCTAACAAGCTGAGACCATCTCCCCCCTCGCTCTTCTTCCTCATTAACATTGGCGCCAGACAGACAGCCAATGAGCTCTGAAATATGAAATGATGATCTGGGGCTACGGCCTGTCTGCCCCACTTGGCCTCAAATTTGTATGATTTACTTTGAACGCACTGACACTCTGAGCATGCATATTAATTTTTTCCCACGTACAATAGACATTGCATTATGTCAGAGGGGCTAGCCCCACATTGACATTACTGTAGCCTACGGCCTACTGCAAACTCTAATTAGGTGAACGCAGTCTGAAGCAGCAAGGGACCAATGAACATTAAATAAAATATTAACACAAATTGTATGCAATTTAGGAATATGCTTTATTCAAAATAATACATTTTAGCAGATAATAATCTTCAAGAATGAAAAATAATAAATAATTTGCAGTTCTTTCTGTTGACAACTGCCCCTAATGACCAGACGGCAGATGAGCTGTGTCTATCCCTGCATTTTGGACATTCCAAGAGATGTAACCCTAACTGTCTAGAAAACAGTAATCTATAAAATGTTATTCTTTCTTTTCACAAGCAGACCTACAGTGAGTGCCTTACATAACTATTCACCCCCTTGGATGTTTCCACATGTAAAATAAAAAAATATTTTGCACCTTTCCAGTGTTCAGTATTTTGTGTAAAACAAATGGTACAAAATCTCAATACAATCCTATTTCCTTCCAGATTGTCACATAACAAAATGTGTAAACAGTCAAGGGTGCTGAATAATCATGCAAGGCACTGTATTCTGTTGTTTGATCAATCACATCAGTAGTTTTGTCTGTAATTGGGCAAAATATCAGAATTGCAGCCCTGCTGTCTCCAGACATCAAGTTCAGGCAATCACAGTGTGGGTCTAGCATATCAAACATCACAATGAAATGTAAATGCCCTCCCATGAATCACAATCTGTGCTGTGGTCAACTGTCAGCTTGTTTAAAACCATGCAGAGCGACACACCTGGCAAATTTAGACATATTTACCAAATGAGTGGCATTAACAGAAGGTCATTTAAAGTCGTCACAGCGTTGAAGCCAGTATCTACACGACTCATTGATGTCCTATCATAAGCTTGCGATCCCTACTGTATGTCAATACATTCTTGCCCGCCAGTTCAGACAAAAGTCTGAGTGAGGTAAACACATCCGGGATAAAGTTCTAAAGAAGCACAAATCAGGGTTTGTATCCCAAATTTGATCCCCCAGAACACCCTTGAATCCAGTAAAATTATTTTGGTTGAGAATACGACACAACTGCAACTCTGCCTAGAGATGGCAGTACACCAAAACTCAGTAAACAGGTATGAAGGGCATTAGAGAAGCAACAAAGAGGCAAATGTATTTAAGACAACTTGCATTCAGAAATTCGCTGCTGCTCATTGCTGGTCTTTTTTGTTGTGGCCTAATTCCACCAAGACTCCAGCTGTTCAGGGAGATTTCCTTCCTGTAGGTAATTGTAAAAGCTCACTGTGCACACTGCCTGTAGTTCTATCTTGTGACGACATCTCCTGAGCTACCCTAAAGGAACACCATTTAACTCCTAGAGCTAACCTATGCTTTGTCTATAAGTGATCTTATCATGTCTTAGAAACATCACTATTAATATCAAGGGCATTCTGGGAAAGGGGGTTGCACCAGTCTCTTTCAACAGGATGAAACCAGTATTCTTTTTTTATCTTCTCAACTAATGATTGGTATTCAAGGTGAGAGACTTCAGATGGATGATCATGTATTCCACAATTGTATAGGTCACAAGATGATAATGTCTGAAATTGGTGACACTTTTCACTCAAAGTCAAAAGTGTTAAGAATCCTTCACAAGCTATTTCACTTCAATAAAGCCCCAAACAATACCTTTGTGGACCGTACCACAGAAACACACGCCTGAATGGTATTCTCACATTGTCATCTGGAGCCTGATATCTAGGTCACATTTTCTGACTGTCATGTTTTTACCATAGGAAGTCCATAAAATGGGGTTTGAGCAAAGTGTTTTATTTACACAGGTTACAGGAAAACGCAGTTTATAAGATTTGTAGGTAATGATTGTCATAGCAAATGTTTTCTGGGAAGAGTTTATAATAAAGTTAATACAGCTGCAAACACGTCATTGCAACCACAAATGAAAACTGACTTTAAACACAGGTGGTAAGCAATGTTTCTGATCACGGTTAATAAAAAACAATTTAATGAAAGTAATTGTTAATGCAAACTACATTAACAAAATATTTTTTGTCTTTACAGAACCTAAGAGATCGACCTGAGAAATTTTCTGGTGGAAAAGATGAATAACAGCACATGCGTGATGATCTCTAGTAGCCCTGCCTCTGGATTCTTGATGGGCATCTATATACTGGCATTTATATTGGGCCTAGTCTTTAACTTACTGACGTTTGGCCCCATCATCCAGCAGGTCCGCACTCAGAACATCTTGGGGGTGTTCCTGCTCAACCTGTCTATATCGGACATGCTCTACATCCTCACCATGCCCCTGTGGATAAACTACTACCACCAGAACCACCACTGGAACATGGGTAGCTTAACCTGCAGCGTTGCCGGCTTCATCTACTACTCCAACATGTACCTGAGCATCTACCTGCTCTGCTGCATCTCTGTGGACCGCTGCCTGGTCGTAGCCTACCCACTCAGGTCCAAGTCCTTCCGCAGCGCGAGCTACGCCTGGATGCTGTGTCTGGTGGTGTGCGTGACAGTCATGTCCTTGCATGGCGTGGTGCTCTTCCAGGATAACCGGTCAACACAGAGTGGGCCTAAGGACACCTGCTACGAGACCTACCCCATGTCGAGGCCAGTGGCCATGTTCAACCTGCTACGCGTGGGCATCGGCTTTCTGCTGCCCCTGATGGTGCTGGGGCTGAGTTACTGGAAGATTCTCCGTCAGGTAAAGCAGAGCGAGGGGCTCGAGGAGCGAGCCAAGAAGAAGGTACGGCTACTGTCCTTCGGGGTGATTGGGATCTTCTCCGTTTGCTTCGCCCCCTACCACCTCCTCTTGATTACACGCTCTCTGGCGTATTACCTCATGAACAAGCAAAAGTACTGTGACTTTGAGAGGAACATACACTTGACCTTCTCATTGTCGCTCGCCCTGTCCATCTGGAACAGTGTCGTGGACCCGGTGCTGTATGTGCTCGTCAGTAACGGTGTGAGGGAGGATTTGAGATTTGCTGTGGAACAAAACTGGATCAGAGTGACGGTACCCTATCCAACAGAACATCAAGACACCATGACACCAGGTTGATCTGATTTTTTGGTGTGCGTTTTTGTGAACTTGTGTGCGCGCCCAGCTGAGTGTGTCACGGTTGTACCCTTCAGCTATTGCAGGAAAGCCCTTCACGCTACTTTGTAAAAAGGGCAGCATGCTTTTCTGTGTGACTTCAATAGCATGTTCTTTCATATGAGCCCTTTTTCATGGACAATCACGATGCACAAAACGTGCAGCCTTTGTGCCCTTTTTGTAATATCCTGCTTGGCAATGAGGATGCAGTTCATTCTCTGATCTGATGACGTGCCAATTATGCATGTGCCAGAATAGGTTTGGAACAGGTGAAATTTGAACACTGAGGCAACATGAAACATGACAAATGGACAAAATAAATACATGTTGAATATTATTCTTCAGGTGGTTGATGCTGATTTTCAAACCTTGTTATTACAATGCTTGTATGTACAGAGTAATGATCTTTTGTATTTTTTGATGGTTTTGTTGCCAATGTCATCTACCAGTATACTTTGAGTCCAAGGGTGTAGGTTTGGTTTCAACATTGGTGGGGACACTTTACCATCCTATCAATGCTCCTGCTTGTTGCTAAAAGTTTGACCTGTTGCAAGTTTTTGTGCATAATAAGCTAGTTTATATCAACGAATGTATTTACATTATGAACAGGTTCAACACATTGTTCAATCTAATTATTACTTGCTAAACACTTAAAGTATCTATATAGTATTACTGCCACAGCTTGCCTCAGACAATATTGTAAAACTACCACTTCCTCCCACTTTCACTGTTTTAATCACTTCTAAGTCATCATCTGGCACCCTGGTGCTCCACCTGCCTCTCCTATGTCTTTGTTGCTCCCTTTTTCTATTGCTTAATTTGCCTGATAGAAGTTGACAAGTTTCAAATAGAAATAAAATACATGGCCATGCTAACGTCTTTTCCTGTGTATTTCTATACAGCATTAGCCTAGTATGAACACACTGTGCCTCAAACACTATATCAAAATCTTGTCTATCACTAACTGTCATAATCACTAGACAATTTTAAGACCTCACTTGTGACTGTTTGTCCATCTCTTAATGTCTTGCTGCTTTGATCAACTGGCAGTTAATTTGCCTGAAATGTATTCATGCTGTTTAGAGTATATAGTTATATATAAAGTTTGTTTAGGATCATTGACTGAGTAGATTGGCAAGCCACTGAAATGAATGATGTAAACAGAGACAGATTTTCTGCTACTTAGTGTTACAATCTAGCTCTGTAGGAGGGGAACCTGACACCTAACGGGAACCCAGAAGTCAATAAGAGGTATTGGATTGGAGGTGCGAGCAGGGGCGTCGGACTGGGGGTAAAACCAATACTGATTACCAGGGCCCAAAGGGGAGAGAGGGCCCTTAAAGTCTGGAATATATTGGGGTTGAGGAACATGGGGGCCCATCAGGACTGCCTGTGCATAGGGCCCAGGATCTGGTGCTACACCGCTGGGTGTGAGCAAGGACAAAACTGTTGGAGTTTACATGTAAATGCTGCTCTATTCATAGCGATGCCAACGTGTTGAATCATTTTCTCACCGAGAGCGCAACCATTACAATAGTGTTTCTAATATATTTCATCATGTCCTGGTCCATAGTCAGCACAGATATTCAAACTGCAAACGTAACGAATGATCATTGTTCTGTGCATATCCCTACCATCTTACACACTGCTGAGCTGTGTGGTACATTGATTATTTGCAAAAAAAAGATGATTATTCACACAAGTGTTACGGTAGTATACAATTTGAATAGGTCCGCTGAATAGATTGAGAAAGAATAACATATGCTTTTGCAGGGACTCAAACTCACAATCTGGTCACAATTCCTGTTGAAATACAATCATTACAATCAGTACTAGATGTACTGCACCCATTACTAGTTTACGATGTGCCCATTACTACAGTAGTTTATGAAACCCTGTCTGCCCGGTTGAGAGACCTAAGTTGTTTCCACTACACCATCAAGCCTGTATGACCTAGTCATATTTTTGGTGGAGTTGAGTTTAACTGTTTAGACTGTAGGATTTAATAAATGAAAAGGTATTTTAAATATACAGTGGGCAGTTTACATCAGACAACTATGTTGTAGGACAATATTTTAAAGCGCTACAGAAAATATATTTAACTTCAGAACATAGTTGTTTTAATGATAGACATGTTGTACACTAGAGATTATTTTAAGGGAAATTATTTGGATAAATGTGCACCCTGGAGCTAACTGGTGGCCAATTGTTGTATTGTTATCTTTTAAAAACTCCCACCGAAATTTAATTCACTCAGCTGAAGTGTGCCTCGGTATAACTCGGTACAGCTCCACTCCTTTTGCACCACTTTATTGTGTGACATCTGTACAGGGGGTGGTCCACACAGATCTAACCTAGCGTGTATAGACACTGATGTTACCCTATAGAGCTTGGCAACCGACGTCACTGCGCAGTGCATTCTGGGATGTAAACAAGAGGCCGCCGCCATATTGTGAGGCCACAATAGTGTCGAAAACAATGTTGAAAAGTCAAAATGTACTATACAGAGATAAACTTCTACCAAATGCAAGAAAACGTTACATGGAAAAGATTGCATTGATCGGAAATCAATGAGGTGCCTGCAAAAGAATGTACTCGAGTCTACGATTTACCTCCCACATCATGTCCAGATATTTTTGTATAGTTAGTCTGTGTGAGTGCTTACACCGGGTTCAGTTTCGTAATTTTAAATCTATGGCAGCCCACGTTCAGTTTACATCTTGAGGATCAGTCTGAAGTTTCCCTGAGCTTGTGAGGTAAAAATGTGTCTTAATTGTATGCTTTGTAGATGAAAGATAACTGTTATCATTCACATACATTTGAGTAACTTAGTCGACATTTATCCAGATAGACAAGTCATGTAACAATTGTCGTTGCAGTACATGCCTTGTCTAATGGCGTCTGTGCTATAGATTTATGATTGGATTTTCTTTCTCATTGGGTCATGCGAATTAAAAACTTTGTCAAAACTCCTACAAACCTTAGAATTCTGAATCATAAAAGCCAAAAACAACAACTGCAAAAAACAACACTGTAGTTTAAAACATAGCAGATAATATATGTAAAAATACTGATATTAGGAATATATGGTAAGCAGTACACTAAAAAAGAAACCAACATAGAACGACAAGTGGTTTATTTATTTGATTGTATGATGTTGACAACTTGATACAAACTGTGATTGATGTTTGTCAAAATAAATATTTGTATAAGTCATATATTGCTTGTTTACCTTATTCCACTTATCATATGTACCGGTACAATAGAAAACTTTTGTGTTTTAGTACCCTCGTAGCACATTGTTGCCTTCTGACAACAAATCAATGTCTTATTGGGGGAGGGGGGATTTTATGATCGACATGTTATCAGGGACCCCCAAATTAATGCCATAGAGGGATAGTTTGATTTCATACATTTTATTTATATGCCATTTATTACAGTGCACACTGTCTGTATTACAGTTCCCACAAACAATGACTGTAGATCAGTGGCGGCTGGTGACTAAAAGATTTGGGGAGGACAGGTGGATAACCCGCCCAGTGTGCCATTTAATTTAACACTATTTAGCTATTTATGTCTATATCTACTGTTATTGTTTAAATTTACACAACACATTCTGATTCAAAAAGGACAAAATTAGGATAAAATTTGCTTATACAGACACCCGGCCTGAAACCCCATAGAGCAAGCAACAACAGGTTGATGCACAGTGGCTAGGAAAATCTCCC
>JACXGM010036793.1:0-11289 GCA_016801145.1 Umbra pygmaea
CGTGGCCATGCTTGATGTTTCCACTGTCATATCGCTTTCTTGTGCCACAGTGCCTACACACTGTCACGGTTTTATCCACTAACCTCTTTCCTTCATTATATTTAACAAGGAAGCCAAAATTCTCCCATACAGGGGATTTAAATGACGCGGGACGTCCAAGCTCCTCCGTTCCTCCGCTCGCCATGACCATGCTGTGAGCCAGTGGCGGATCTAGAAAATTTTACATGGGGGGGCAAAGGGGTGGCAAGAGGTCTTGGCAGGGTGGCAGGGGGAGACGGTACGTGGGAATCCCTATATTTTCAGGAATAGTAAACGGTAGGAACTAGTATTGACCAATAGCTTAAGCTTCTACAAACACATATTCCAGTTGAGACAACATCTCTAATGATGAAGATAATAAATACAGGTAATGCATATTAAATCAGTTTGGCCCAAAAGCCACATCTCTCATATCTGAATTCCAATCACTTGTTGAGGTGCTCTAGTTGGTGCAAATAATTCAGCAATCCAGACATTATTTAAAATTATATGTAGTTGTTGAAACAAATTTTTGACTGGATCTGGATTGTATGATAACGATATCTAAAAGGTGTGATAGTACCTATATACTACATGTTTTAGTTTCAAAGTAGTCAAGCCATAATCTGAAACCAAATGTTTAGGGAAATATTTCATAAACGTGGGATTGCTGGGAATGAGAAACAAAGGCACCCCAAACACACACAAAACAAATTGCAACCGTTACACAGACTATTTGAGAGTTGTTATTATTTTTATTATTTAGTTGACCTACAACATCATTTTATTATCATATATAAAATGATTTCAGTTGTACTTAGTTAAACTATGCAGTCTATAAGTGTATTATTTCATCAATGTTTCATACAAAACGGCTAGAAAGGCCATTGAACTCCTTGGCATGGTCAGTTGATTAGTACACAACAAAATGGTGATTGTTGTTAGTTCTCACGGTGACAACACACAAATCGGTTTAATGCGGAATTAGGCCGCTAGATCTTTGCAATGGAATGGTACACATAAAAATGGCTGCCGCTCTGACCATTCTGCTACATTCATTTGAATTGATATGTCCTTTCTATCCATTCCATTTCTATGGTTTCATATGATTTAGATTTATTAACATAATGTACTGTATGTCACATATGTCATATGTGTCATTCAAAGGAGAGAAAGGTGCCACAATCTAATGAAAAGTATTTCACAAAACAATTTTGGACCAAATGAAATTGCTTATCACCAATAAGCAAATCAATAATATAGGGAAATAAAATTATGCCATACAGTACTATAGTAGTATACTATATCTGATGTCATAACATTCCCAATTTCCCAGAATATGTTGCATGATAAACATGGAACACAAACCTAATATTACATTTAATGCTAATACATTATGATGTAAAGGCAAACAATCAAACAATGTATTGTCAATAAACAACATTATTAGGTCTGTGATTTAGCTGACTGGTAAGCTAACAAATGCAGTGTTTCACTTTGGCCAAACTAAAATTAACTTCAGGCTGCTTGGCAATTTAGCAAGTAGATATTACCTTAATTGCTGATTCCGGTCGCTGACAGGGATGGATTATACGTACTGCGTTCAGTCAGGCAGAAATCTTTCTCTCGACATGTCACTCTGATTGGCGCAGGCTGTTTCATTCTTTCTAGCATTGAAACTACAGCTCACACGAACCAGTTCCAATGCGCGCTGCCCATTTTCAGTCTATGGAATATTCATATATCGTTCCCGCTGTTCACACAGCTGCGCTTAAAATGAGAATCGGCTACAATGTTGTAACTAATTGATATTGTGTATACCTCCACTGAACTGCTTGGATACTTACAGTATATGGAAAACAAATAACCTATAAGTAAATTAGGGGAAAAAGTGTAAACAATCGTGACCACTGACAGAAAACGAGTTTA
The DNA here is from genome assembly GCA_016801145.1 of Umbra pygmaea. Lineage (NCBI taxonomy): Eukaryota > Metazoa > Chordata > Actinopteri > Esociformes > Umbridae > Umbra > Umbra pygmaea. Next base: position 1,948 of record JACXGM010036793.1, read on the forward strand.
TAAAAAATGTATATTCCGTATTCTTGCCTGGGACGACACTACTGTTCTTGGTGGGTGGGGTTTCACATTGATTTGCTCAATATTAAATGCGTGGCTAAAGCGATTGGATAACGACTTAACGGAGATTAGTAAATCATTTGTTTGCGCATTTCCTCTAATAAAGGTAATTTTCTTAATTTTGTACCGAGAAACGACAGTGTTTTGGAAAATGTAAAGAAGTAAGAGTATCAATTGTTGTAATAAAATGTAGTGAAGTAAAAGTACAAAGTTGGCAGACAGATACATACTCAAGTAAAGTACAAATACACGAAAAAAATACAGTAAGTACTAATATTAATATTAAGTATTCATATTAATATAAATACAATATAATAATAAGTATAAATATTTAGTTAATTTACACCACTGCTGAAAATAATCGAAACGGCAATCACTAGTGTGATTGAATCAAGGACATTACGTAGCTAAGTATTTGAGGGGCAGGGGGCTAAGAACAAAATTAAAATTAAATTGTTCACTTTTGGTAAATGTATTGTTTAGTTCAATGTTTTGAGAAGCTTGTGGACATAGTGGCAGTTTGTTTTAACAAGTACAGTTTTTGGATCACCAAAGTTAGGGGGGCAGCTGGGGGGGCAAGGCTCTAGAGTGAGGGGGCACCTGCCCCCCCTTGCCCCCCTGTAGATCCGCCCCTGCTGTGAGCGGACTGAACATGCGCAAAACTTTTTTATTTCAGTAATCAATCCGCGGATCACGTGTGTCCCGAACCGAAGATATTGATCCGAACGGATCACGGATCAGTGACGATCCGTTGCACCACTAGTCTGGATTAAGCACAGTGGATGTGGGTCTGGATTAGGCACAGTGGATGTGGGTCTGGATTAAGCACAGTGGATGTGGGTGGGGATTAAGCACAGTGGATGTGGGTGGGGATTAGGCACAGTGGATGTGGGTGGGGATTAAGCACAGTGGATGTGGGTGGGGATTAAGCACAGTGGATGTGTGTCTGGATTAAGCACGGGATGTGGGTGGGGATTAAGCAAGATGGATGTGAGTGGGGATTAAGCACAGTGGATGTAGGTGGGGATTAAGCACCATGAATCATCTGATTATTAAGTTAGACTCAATGTTTTTTTCTTTTGAGATGCCGAAGCATTGACGTTGTGCTATTATTGTGGTAAGCTACTGTAGTTCGATATTGCAGTACACACACTTATTTATTTTTTATTTTTTTATTATGTTTGAACTGATTCCAAACTCTGGACACTTGCTGTTGTTTTCTCCAGCCTGTCTCTTCTCTTAGCCCCTCACTATTTAGGCTCTCTTTCTTCGTTTTGTAATCTGCGCCATCAGTCTTCATGGCATGTGTCGCCAGCAGCGTCAGCCTGGTGTGCCACAGTAATAATCATCCATGCGGAAACGCAGATCAGCCATAACATTATGACCTCCTGCCTAATATCGTGAAGGTCCAGCTTCTGCCGCCAAAACAGCAGACACATACACAACATCCTGTGATGCACTGTGTTCTGACACTTTTCTATCAGAACCAGCATTCCCTTTTTCAGCAATTTGAGCTACAGTAGCTCGTCTGTTGGATCAGACCACACAGGCCAGCCTTCACTCCAATCCTTATGCTTGCCCAGTTTTCCTGCTTCCAACACATCAACTTTGAGGACCAAGTTAAGAAGCAGGAAAAATGTGCAAGTGTAAGGATTCGAGCGATTTTGACAAGGGACAAATTGTGATTGCTAGAAGAATCTCCAACACTGCAGCTCTTGTGGGGTGACCCTGGTCTGCAGTGGGTAGTACCTATCAAACATGGTCCAAGAAAGGAAAAGTGATGAACTGGCAATAGGGTCATGGGCGGCCAAGGCTCATTGATGCAGCTGGGGAGTGAAGGCTGACTCGTGTGGTCCGATCCAACAGACAAGCTACTGTAGCTCAATTTGCTGAAAAAGTTGATGCTGGTTCTGATAGAAATGTATCAGAACACACAGTGCATTACAGTGGGGGGCACTGGCACCCTAGCAACATAACTTCCAGCAGCAATTGGTGTCCCATCCAGGGACCGACCAGACCTGACCCTGCTTAGCTAGGGTGCTAGGCTAACCACTAGCATTTACACACTGCTCTTTTGCGCTAGGCTAACCACTAGCATTTACACACTGCTCTAGCTAACCACTAGCATTTACACACTGCTCATTTGTTCTGGGTCAATCACTAGCATTTACACACTGCTCTTTTGTGCTACACTATCGGCCATCTTTAACAGGAGAGTGCATGTGTCCAGCAGCACCTTACACCATAGGAATTCCCTATATATTGACTAGAGCTCAGACAGTGACCCAAACCTCTGATTGTTAAACGCATCAGTCAGTACTTATCCATTAGGTTGCATAAGCAATACAGTAGAACAGGACCTGAATCAATCTCATAATTGACTTGATTGCATCCTGCTCTATTAATTGCATTTCTGTGGCATGGATGTTGTTTTCAAAGCCCGGAGTCTGGTTGATCCTGAGTCCTGCCATCATTGTGTAGTAGGCTATTGAGGCCTCTCCAGTGGTGTTTAGCCCCTGTGACCTGGTCATTATGGTCAATTTGTGCAGCGTGAAATAGCTGCTAACCCTGGCATCTGAATTAACCCTCATTCTCCTGAATGGGGCGATTAGCTTGCCTGCCTCTTAGGCTGTTTAAGCCTCCTTAATGAGGTGGCAGTAGTGAAATTGGTTGGAAAGCTGGATGTGGGTTTGTCTGCAAGGTGGCTATGCGAAGTAGCAGTTAGGCTCCAGGTAAAGATCAAGGATAGTTGAGATTTTTTCTTAGACTACATTCTAAATAGCACCCTAGCTTGTTTCTAAGTGCACTACTTTCATTGTGCACTATTTTTATACTTTGTCATCAGGGTTCATACTAGCTTAAGCAGGATGTAGTGAACAGGCGTCCGCAAAGTCTGAGGCGTTCACTTTCATCTCCTGAGGTGATGTCTTAGCTGAAATCTCAGTATTTGAAGCTGTCGGAGGTAGAGCGGGGTTAGATGGGTGAGAGTTGAAGTGTTGAAGGCTGAAAGTGTTTTAAATGGATTAAAAGTAACAAGGTAGCAGCACACACACTGTTGATCTCTGCTACACACTCCTGGAGACTCTCTGATTCAAAGGATTTGCCCATAGTCACTAAGCAGCGTAGGTCTTCTGTTTCAAGGAAGCAGCCTGCTTTTTCTTTCCCGTTTCCCGGGAATCATCTAACCAGGATTTCTAATGCAAAGTCTTGGAATTTCAGGAATGTTAACATAGTTTTGCACTCTCTAAAACTAACACATCCCTAATGTTATCAATTTGTTGATGTGGTTAAAGTTAGAGCTGTTCTCAGATCAGTTCATGGAGCTTAAAATTCTAGCTATGCGAACCAGTTCAATGCAAGTCCAGATCTTATTATTTAATATAAATTGTAGTCTCAGTTTGTGACTTTCTACAACACATTGTGACATGTGGCTCTCACAGTTGTGAAACAGGCTAGCCCCATGCTCCATTCTGCTATCTGATGTGTTCCACATGGTTCAATTAAACTAGGGATCACCTATGGCCTGTATTTTAACAGCAGTAATGAATGATCACTATATAACGACCATTAACCTATCAGCACGTCTATGACAGCAACCTGTTTCCAATGTATTGCACTTTTCATCAGGACTTTATGATGCTCTTTTCTTTAAACTATTATTTAAGCAGGTATGCGAGTTGACAACCCATTCTAATTTTCAAGGCTGATTTGACACTATATAAATGATATAGTATGTAATTTGGGCCACATTCTCAATCTGCACTGGACTGGCTGCAGCTTTCATTCGACTTAAGTAAGAGGGAAAATACTTTTGTGTGTTTGACCCCCAGCAGCTCTGACCCTAGCACTGACCAAATTCAATGGGCTGGTCAGTGTTATACACCAATTTTCCATCCTGTGCCTTCCCTTTTACCAAAGATTGAATGTCAAGTTAAAAAGTGAATAATGTGATTCCAGCAACCAAGTGTGTTGAAAGTCAGAGACCAATTATCAAGATCCAACTTTGTTCAAATTGCATTACACCTCATAATAATTTGATCTGTTCCATTAAATGGTGAAAGCAGTGCTGGGACTGGTACTGGTATTATCCTCATAGCGTTCAGGGCCTGTTCTCTCTGGAGGCACCTCACTGGCTTATTAGATCCAGCAAGCGCAACGCCTTTTTAATTACCAGCGCCAACTAATTAGACTTTCAATCATGCTCTCCCTGATCTGAGAACTAGACTAGCGTAATAGAAAATTACTCTCTCTGAAACCCCCACAAAGCTCGTCACATCGCTCTGCAGAACAGGCCACTTCTAGGGAAATAGTTGTGTTAAAGCAGTGATCTAGGAACAGGTTCTTAATGTAGTCATTGATACTGAATAACCTTAAACTGTGTACGGTCGGGATCTGTTCCTAGATCATGTCTCCTGCTCTGAGATGTTTGAACAGTGAAAGTATGTGCAGTAGTGTACAGTATGTATGTACAGCTGTGTCCTTTCAGATAGCAATTGCAAGAGTTTTGCTGTATTGTTATGAAAATAATGCATTCATGGTTTATATGGTCACCGTGTATACCAGTACATGTGTTTACACCAATATTTGTGGCATTCACCTTTCATACAGACATTACGGTAGACATCTGTGTTTCTAATGGTCTCTCTCTCTCTCTCTCTCTCTCTCTCTCTCTCTCTCTCTCTCTCTCTCTCTAGCTCTCGCTAGCTCTCAAGGAGATCAGAGGGTTAGGGTAGTTCTTTGAGCAGATTTCTTTGAAGAGTTCACAAATTGAAGCTGCCATTTATTGAGAGCTTCTGCAGTATTGAAGGGCTCCTCTAAGTGGCCTCCTAAAGAGCTTCTTGTTCACCTTGTAAGGAGCCAGTGAAGTTGAGTTTAAGACATCCATGTCTTCAACACTTGACCAGGAGCATGTGTGTTTAACACCTGGTGTAATCTCAACCCCCTCTACACACACACAGTCACGTTCACCACAAACAGCTGCTAGAACTAAGGGCCTATTTAGATTGCAAAAGTTGTAGAAAATATTAAAGATATGTAGGCTTATTTGAATAATCATTTCCATACTGGTTCTATTTACATTGACTTGTCACTTGACTGCAATCGTGCAGTTGTGTGTGTTTAATGGACTGTCAAGTGAGACCTCTCGAGCTGGATGCGTGCGCACTTACCATTGACCTACACGTGAAGAATTTCCCCAAGATACACATTTCTCGAGACATTCCTGAACAACTGCATTTACATTTGCAAAGCTCCAGGTGAGCTCTTTTGAAAACCTGCCGCACGCTAACTCGTGAGGACACAGGAAAAGTACCGGCTATTCTATAGAGACCCGCAACTTTACACAATGAAATGTTATGTTGCCTCATGCTTATCCCTAGATGCTATTATGTGGCTGAAAGCTCTCCTAATGAAAAAGCACATGAAAAAAAGAACACGTGTGATCACTGTGTCACCACAGAGGACCCACGTCCTTTGTCCGATGACAGCAGTGCATGTGCAGAGAACACTTGTAAGGCTTTTTGTCTGCTTTGTTTGGTAGCTACTAGCTACTGTAGTTCAAATGCAAAATTGCCTGGTGTCTTTTATAAAGTCGGGGAGAGTTACTTTAAAAGTAACTAGTTACTTTACTTAATGATAGTTAGATCTAGGAACAGATTATGTTAATCTTTTCATATTATCTAATTTGGTTTATTGATTGTATTATTGGAAATCCAAGCCGCAGTTCCCCTGGCTGGCCACTGTTCATCACCATTTTATCGGCGTTTCTTGCCTTCCAGTTGTCCATGGTAATCACGTGACTGCAAAGTATGAATGGACCCCAATCAAATGCCCGAACCAACTAGGTCACCGTGCTGCCCCTAGATAATGATTGTCTGATCACATCAGGTGCAGACTTGTGTGGTAACTACTGTCTCTGGGCATGATCCAATTGACCAATTTAATCAGTCTATTTATGTTGAGTTTAAATGTTTTTATGTAAAACCAATTTCATCTGAATGTCTGAATATAAAACCAAATTTACGTAAAAAAATACAGATAAAAAAATTAAGGGTATATACAATATGCACCAGAAACTTTGACCCATAACATTGGTTCTCATCGCCTGTTAATGCACATTGGACGTTTTCTGTGACATTATGCACTTTTTCAACGGGTGTTTATTGAAATAACAGGTGAAAATATAATTAGAAAATGACATATCTTAACTTGTTGCAGACGGCATAATAGAAAATCCCCCATTTCGGTCCAAAAACTTTCCAGTGAGACGAACAAGGACAGTGTTTCCATTTTCTTCCCGCTCAACAGGCGTTTGCACCCGACGCACAGCTCACAGGACACATTTATTTGTCCTTCCTGCTTTTTAACAGTTTGTAAATAATGTGAATATTTCCTGCTGTTAAAATGTAGAGTATGTATTCTTCCATTTCGCTAACCACCAATCCGCATATGAATTCCTATTTAATTGCGGGATCTCTTTCCTGTTTTGTTTGATTGACGTGTTGGCACACTAGTGAAATACGGATTAAAAAACAACAACGGACAATAACTGATTCACTTGTGTTCTAAAACAGAAAGAAGAAATAATATTGTAAATGTAACTAATTGTCTTGTTTTAAATGTAACTAGTAACTAATTACTTGAATTGTTGAAAAAACACTTTACATTACTTACTACAACAAAAACCTAGTCTGAGTTCTGTCTACATTAATTCTGAATTAAACATGAGAAAGCTGTCAATCATAAGCTTTTTGCAAGGTACAGTACATGCTGTTCGATCGTAAGTGTAATTAGTTATGAATGCCAGCCAAATAGCATTGTACTATTAACAATGCCGTCAATATATGTTTTGTGTAATAAGAATCAATAGTTTCATAAAAACATGATTTTCCGAATATGTTCTATCGTTTGAAAATGCAGACTAAAGCAATTCATGCCCTAGGAAGATTATGTTCAAATAACGTTTCATTTTTATTCTCTATTTTTAGCTGTTTCTCTGTCTCTCTGTCTTTTTGATTTAAAGCTTTTAATTTTCACTGGAACAGTTTATTTCCATTGCCAAAGAAGGTGAAACATACAGAAACTTAAAAAACTCCACATTGTTTACCTGTCCATGTCAACATTGAGCAGACAGTGCACAACTATGATGCTAGCTGTCTTGTATGCTAGCTGCATGATGCCCTGAGGACATGGATAGGGGCTGGAGAATGGTGCTGACACACGCACGCACGCACGCACACACTGAGAAAGCAACAGGACAAAGGCTTGTGTATTTATTATACATCTAGTAGTGTTTACAATCTCTCTATATATGCTTCTCTCTTTGCATATGCAGATTATGTTATTGGTTATTATGGGATGTAGACTCTAAAGACATTAGTAGTTATTATGCGAAGTGGATTATGAGGATGGAACAGAGGTTGTTATGGGATGTGGACACTGCTGATGTTAGTGGTTATTATGGGATGTGGACACTGAGGCTGTTATAGTGGTAATTATGGGATGTGGATGCTGAGGATGTTACAGTGGTAATTTATTATGGGATGATGACAATGAGGACGTTGCAGGGGTTATTATAGGATGTGGATGCTGAGGATGTTAAAGTGGTTATTAATATTAATAATAATAATAATGATAATAATGAATTGTATTTATATAGGGCTTTTTAATTACCCAAAGCACTTTACATAGTAATGGGGGATGTTCACCTCATCTACCACCAATGTGTAGCACCCACGTTCATACACAGTCACACACACTAAATCACATTCACTTTGGCGATGCACGGCAGCCATTTTGCACCAGAATGCTCACCACACATCAGCTATCAGGTGGAGAGGTGAGTAGGAATGTGGGGGATTATTAGGCTGCCATGATTGAAATGAGGCCTGGTTTGGAATCTGGCCATGCACGGCAGCCATTTTGCACCAGAATGCTCACCACACATCAGCTATCAGGTGGAGAGGTGAGTAGGAATGTGGGGGATTATTAGGCTGCCATGATTGAAATGAGGCCTGGTTTGGAATCTGGCCATGACATCGGGGTTAACACCCCTACTCTTGTGATTAGTGCCATGGGATCTTTAGTGACCACAGAGTCAGGACACCCATTTAACGTCCCATTCCAAAGACTGTACCCTACACACAGCAGATGTTCCCATCATTGCTCTGGGGCAATGGGAATGATCTTTAGACCAGAGGGAAGAGTGCCCCCTACTGGCCCTCCAACATAACATCCAGCAGCATTGGTTTCCCATCCAGGGACTAAACAGGCCCGACCCTGCTTAGCTTTAGAAGCAAACCAACAGTGGTACACAGGGTGCTATGCTGCTGGCATGTGGATGCTGAGGATGTAACAGTGGTTATTATGGCATGTGGATGCTGATGTTACGGTGGTTATTATTGGATGTGGATGCTGTTTGCAGGGTGTTACAGAGGGTTTTACTCTGCCAGGGGGAGCTGCAGGGATCTTGCAGCAGCATGCAGGATATTCTGGGCTATGAACGTTTCCTTGGATTACAGCTAAAGGAGGTTTACTGTCTGGGGCTTACTCCAGTTTATCAGTCAGTGCTGAGGTTATGGAACGTGTCCCTGTGTGTCCAAACAGAACAGTTGAAGCTGGGAGCCTGGACACCACCAGCTAGTTCTTCACAACCCTCTGAGTTGGGTGAGACTGTTTCTGTCAGCTGGAGGAGGAGGCTGAGCAGTGCAGTTGTGAGTGGGTTTGTCCATATGGTGTAGTCGGTCTGTTGGAGATCAGAGGCTGACTTGGTTACAAGGAGAGGCATTCAATTGGTTTGCCGTAGGGATGCTCATATTGACCGTTTATCCGTTAACCGAAAATAAAACGTTTGACCGATTAATACTATCAGTTAAACGGTTAAGAAGTATTTATTTTTTACGTATATATAGCCTATATTAGTTAAATCACGTGGCGCGTTGACACGCGCAACCAGACCCTGGCGCTTCGTTTTGAAAGGTGGGGAGATATAGGTAATGAGCGAAATATACCGGCTGCCTGTTTTGCATCTGCAACGTGTTCTTCATTTAAAATGACAACCCTTGGACATTTATGGTGATAAATTGTATCTGTAATATTAACTTGCGCTTTCATTTTTTCATGTACAGAAACGTATAACGCTATCGTATTGGGAAGCATATATTATTTTATTGGCTATAATTAATCATGCTCCTGATGCATTATAGCCGACAAAATAAGGTTACCTTAAAAACAACACACAGTGATTGACAACAAGCATTTTATTTTCGGAGAGGACCGTAATGGTAA
>JACXGM010036794.1:0-11288 GCA_016801145.1 Umbra pygmaea
GAGTAGAGCCGCTGCTCCTTTGCGTCGAAAGGAGCCAGTTGAGGTGGTTTGGGCATCTGGTAAGGATGCCCCCTGGGCGCCTCCCTAGGGAGGTGTTCCAGGCACGTCCAGCTGGGAGGAGGCCTCGGGGAAGACCCAGGACTAGGTGGCGGGATTATATCTCCAACCTGGCCTGGGAACGCCTCGGGATCCCCCAGTTAGAGCTGGTTAATGTGGCTCGGGAAAAGGACGTTTGGGGTCCCCTGCTGGAGCTGCTGCCCCCGCGACCCGATACTGGATAAGCGGACGAAAATGGATGGATGGATGGAATTACCTCAAAATTCTACAAACAATACCACATAATGACAATGTGAAAGAAGTGTCTTTGACATCTTAGTAAATATTTTAAAAATGAAAAAAGGACATGTGCGTAAGGGTAGTTGACAAATGGCCAAGGAAAAGTAATTGTTTTGGAAAACATAACTTTTTAAGAACAAATACATATATTTATAGAGTATGAAAACTGCAGTTTCAGAAAATAGTGGTGGTCACTCATTTTGTCAATGTCTTCACATTGTTCACAACATGTTTTTACATTTTCACATTGTATACAACATGTTTTTATTAAAGTGATATTTATTTTACATGAAAGTGCTAATTAGAATCATTTTCACAATGAATAGATGAACTTGATAAACTTTTCCCTACGAATGTCAAAAAAACATTTTCGCCAACCTTACAAAACTTTTTGAAATTGTACCTATCTAAAAGGAGATATTATAGTAACTCCCCTAATGCCAAACTTGACTCTTTTCTTTAAAAATATTTTAAAATAAGTATATTTTTCTGTTGTTTTATGTTTGTCACACCATAGGGCAAAACGTCACACCAAAGGACAAAGATAGTCATTACATAAAAAGATTCAGAATATAATTGTTACAAAATAAACACTATATAAAGGAGGACATTTGTTTTTATTTTTCAACAATATAAACTGTGCAAAACATAGCACTTTTTTAAATACTTATGTTTCCTTATTGATGAATCTATATCTTTGAGAAATTCAGTAAAATGCCATTTCAAAACAATACTGTGACATTGTCAAACTTCAAAATTCATCAGTTAAACAGTAACAGTGACATTTGAAAGTGACATGAAAATAAAATTCATGAACTTCATTCCAGCTAAAACATATTCTTATAGCAGTTTTTAATCATACTTAACACATTTAAACACATTGACACATTTAAAATCATGAAGATTGCACACATTTCCATTTTCAGTTTTTAGGTACTTTTGAAAAAACAACTTCATTTTAAAATATTACCAGTCATATATGACATTTCTATTATAAAACAATTCTAGGAACTATATTTTTATCAGATGCTTAACAATATATTCAATAGTGAGGTCATCTTAGCATGTGGCAGCATTCATCAATCAAGAATTGAACATCAACCAGTCAAGGGGTGCGAGTTGAGCAGCACGGTGCATTGGCTCCGGTTCAGATATGATTCTGGGGTTTTTTTCTGTAAAAAAGTTAAGTAGCATTATAAGTAGTAGCACTGTATTTATGTACTTTATATTTGTTTATAGTTGTTACATTATACAATATAGTTGTTTTAGTAACACTTAAGAACATTTTATGTAGTCTCCAAAAACGGCAATAAACATTGAAATTTAAGTCATTAATTAATTTAAAACTGGTCAAAAAAGAATTAAAAGTATGTTAAAAAACTTTATATATTTGTTTTAATAGCTTCTTAAGGAGATCTTCTCCTATTGTGTGACATCTGTGTCCTATGGTGTGACAGGCCAAAGTGTCACACCAAAGGAAATTTCCTGTCACACCAAAGGTTGTTTGAGCTTTTGTGGCATGTTAATAACCAGGCTAATGCTAGCTGAACTGTCATTAGCAATTGGCATGATACGTTTGCATAATATTATATAGTCCTGCTGTTAAAAATTCAAATTTGAATTAATAAATTAAATTTAGGGGTGTCACACCAAAGGACAAATAACTTAACAACTTCAGTGGTCTGAAAACATAGTAAAATATTTTAACAATTCTGAGAGAAATACTTACCATGTGTACTACTCATTGGGTTCATAGTGGTCTTCAGTCACATGACCTTGAATGCGGTCTTTCAACTAAATGTAGTTGTCCATGATATTGTCCAACTTAATATCAGGTTATTGCATAACACCAAAGGAGATATTTTTTGTGACAAACTTTATGAAATTTGTACACTTTTAGAAATGAATTTATAGGAAATGTGATGCCCAATTATGCCAGGAGTGTCCATTTAGATTTTTAAACATTATTTTATTTATTTGTAAAAGTTAATATTTATGTAATAATTTTGTCTACCATCACACCATAGGATGATTTTGAGATTTGGCTCAAAGTTGTAAAAAAATTAAAAATTACTCTGGTATTAACACAACAAATTCATGTAAAACAAGAAGATGTTAAACCATTTACAGTGTTCTAAATGATGAAATTGTGAAGTAAATTATTTTTTATCTTCTGTGATGGTCACACTTCAACTTCCAACAAGTATTCACAGCCTCTGCTCAATACTTTATTGAAGCACCTTTGGCAGAAATTACAGCCTCAAGTCTTTTTGAGTATGATGCTTCAAGATGGCACACCTATTTCAGTTTGGATGGGGAGTGTAGGTGCACAGCCATTTTCAGATCTCTCCAGAGATGTTCAATTCTGGACTCTGACTGGCCCACTCAAGGACATTCACAGAGTTCTCCTGTAGCCACTACTTTGTTATCTTGGCTGTGTGTTTAGGGTTGTTGTTCTGTTGGAAGATTAACCTTTGCCCCAGTCTGAGTTCCACAGTGCTCTGGGGCATGTTTTCAGCAAGGATGTTTCTGTACATTGCGGCATTCATTTTTCCCTCAATGCTGCCTATTCTCTCAGTTCCTGCCGCTGAATAACATGCCCACAGCATGATGCTGCTACCACCATGCTTCACTCTAGGCATGGTATTGCCCAGGTGATGAGCGGTGCCTGGTTTCCTCCAGACTAAATGCTTGCCATTCAGGCCATAGAGTTCAATCTTTGTTTCATCAAACCAGATAATTTTGTTTCTCATGGTCTGAGAGTCCTTCGGGTGCCTTATAGCAAATTCCAGATGGGCTCTCATTAGGCTTTTAATGAGTAGTGGCTTCTGTCTGACCACAATACAGGCCTGATTGGTGAAGTGCTGCAGAGATGGTTGTTCTTCTGGAAGGTTCTCCTCTTTCCACATAGAAATGCTGGAGCTCTGTCAGAGTGACCATCAGTATCTTGATCACCTCCCTGACTAAGGCCCTTCTCCCCCGATCGCTCAGTTTGGCCAGGCAGCCATCTCTAGGAAGAGTCCTGGTGGTTCCAAACTTCTGCCATTTACGGATGATAGAGGCCACTGTGCTCATTTTGCCTTGATACAATCCTGTCTTGGAGGTCTACAGACAATTCCTTGTTCTTCATGGCATGGTTTGTGCTTTGACATGCACTGTTAACTGTGGGTCCTTATTTAGACAGGTATGTGCCATATCAAATCCAATCAGGTTGTGGAAACATCTCAAGAATGATCAGTGGAAACAGGATGCACCTGAGTTAAAGGAGAATGCCGGGCAATTTCAAAACACAACTCTGTTGTTTGGATCTCTGGAGTGCTGTCAGTAGCGCAATTAACTCGAACACTCTGTATTGCCAAAACTGTTTTTCCCCTGCTCCAGTTTACAGACCATTACGCATTTACAGGACAAGTTTTAAAATGTGCTTTTAGCCTCTAAACATGTCAAAATGTAATTACTAGTGCATAGCCATGTGCAGTGATTCCTTATAGGGAACACAGCGAATCTAACAAATTAACCAGTGTACATACCTGTGTTTATTTCCCTTTTTCCAGTGAAGTCCACAGTAGTCGATTGTCGAAGTCATACAATCCAATATTCCAAAACATCGTTTTTTTTTGTGGAAATGGCTTTTTAGATTTCAAACACTTCTTTCACATTGTCATTATGGGGTATTATTTGTAGAATTTTAGGGAAAAAATGAATTTAATCCTTTTCGGAATAAGGGTGTAACACAAAGAAAAGTGGGAAAGGTGCTATGAATACTATCCGGATGCACTGTAAGAGTATATAAAATACTGTCTTTATGATTGGCAGTTAGAGGTTTAAAAAAACAACATAAAGCTATGAATGTCCAATTCAATCATTTAAACAAAACTCCAAACAGCAAAGACAGATAAAAATAACAGTTATTGTAAAATACAACCAAAACTGGCAATAGTGCTATTAAAAAAACAAGTTAAAGATGGATTCTCATTTTGAATCTACCGAAGATATGAGTAGTTGCCAACAGTGGTCCATTAAACAGAGTGAGGTGATTTGGCAATCCGAAGTTAACAGAACACCAAGGAAGTACAAGTCATACAATTGGTGTGGTTTGCACCCACCTTCACAGATGCACTGAGATGAAGTGTTAACTAGAAGGATGCAGGATTGACTAATTATCCTCACAGGTGTCCTCACACTTTGAGGCTGATTTGCAGATACTCAGACCCCGGACAAGGCTGCTACTGGGTCTTAAATTCCACGTTGAACTGTCACTATTGAAATCTCATTTGACAATGACAATTGAGTGTAAAATGAAGCATGTAATTTAATTGTTTTCTCACTCACTGTAGGAGGAAACACCTCTCTTTCTGGCAGCCAGGGAGGGCAGCTACGAGACAGCTAAGGTCCTGCTGGAGCATTTTGCCAACCGTGAGATCACTGACCACCTGGATCAGCTGCCCCGAGACATTGCCCAAGAGCGAATGCACCACGACATTGTCGGTTTGCTTGATGAGTATAACCTGGTGAGGAGTCCAGGGCTCCATAATGGGCCCATGAGCAACACAAGCCTGTCCCCACCATTGTGCTCCCCAAATGGGTACCTGGGAAACCTAAAGCCCACACCCTCAGGCAAGAAGGTCCGCAAGCCTGGCTCTGCAGGGAAGGGTGGAAAGGATGGCGGGAAAGACTTGAGGATACGAAAGAAGAAGTCTCTGGATGGGAAGGGAAGTCTGTTGGACAGCTCAGCCGTCCTCTCGCCGGACAATACCCTGGAGTCACCCCATGGTTACCTGTCTGATGTGGCATCACCTCAGATGACACCGCCGTTCCAGCAGTCGCCACTCATGGTGTTTAACCACATGCAGGGCAGTGCAGACAACCACCTGGGTCAGATGGGTATCAGCAAGGGTCAAGATATGGGGCATATGCCCTTTGACACCAACCCTCCCCATTTGACCCACAGCCCTGTCTCCAGCCCCAGCAGCATGGGAACCATCACTCTGACGATGGGTGGAGCTGAAAGCAGAGGAGGACAGTTTGATTGGCTATCCAGGATGCAACCAGGACCTGGACACCAGGGCGGCTTCATCCAAGGCCCTTCTATGTCCAATGGTATGATGAGTCCTCTCCACAGAGTTCCTAATGCCGCCCTGTCCCAAATCATGAGTTACCAAGGCCTGCATTCCAGCCACTTGGGAACACCACCCCACCACATGCAGCAGATGCACTCCCGACAGAACCAGCATCTCCAGCATCAGAACTCCAACTCCACCACAGCTGGCACCCTAAGCCAGAGCTTTCAGAGCAGTGATCTGGCCAGCTCGGATATGCAGCAAGGCAATGTGACAGGCCACTGTCTCCCCATCATCCTCCCCCAAGAGAACCAGATCCTTGGTTCCCAGTTCCCTACCCCACCTTCTCAACACAGCTATTCTGGCACTATGGACAACACACCAAATCACCAGCTGCATGTGCCTGATCACCCCTTTCTAACTCCCTCTCCTGGTTCTCCTGACCAATGGTCAAGCTCCTCTCCACATTCCAATATTTCTGATTGGTCAGAGGGCATCTCCAGTCCTCCAAAGTTGTTGCATTCTCAGATGGGTCTTATCCCTGAGCAGTTTAAGTAAATTGGGTCACAGAAACAAACAGACATAAACAGACACAAGAAACCATCAATGGAAGAATGAAATAAAAATATACATTTGAATGGACAATGGACAACAGCTGACCTGACTGAAGATTTACCTTTTTATTAAATTTTTTTAAACTAATGACAATAGCTGTTTTTATTCATTTTTATATTTATTTATGTACTTTTTGACATGACATAAAGAACATGCTTTTATATTTATGTTTTTATTTTGGGAAAGGGAACCTAAGGGTCCATTCTTCGTATGTCACTTAATACATTTGAGATCAAATAACACATCCAAGATGACTTCATTGGGCTAATCGTGATCTGGCTAATTTAGTTCTTCGAACACACCTGCCGTTTACAATTAGTATTGCTGTATTGCGTCATCTGAGATGATTGCCCGTACGCGCGTTGGCATAAAAGGGAAGATAGTATCGATAGTAGAAACATTGATCAGCAACACTGCTATTGGCTGCTTATCATGGCCAAAGAGCATGCACAGTTTTTATCTGCAGCAGAGCAACGGTTATTGCTTGAAGGTTACGAGGAATTTGAAAGTTTCATTAAAACGCAAGGGAACACTTCAAAGTCTGCAAAAGCTAGGAGAGAGGGCTGTAGCAGACAAATTAAATGCATAAGTGGTCACCATGTTATTGTTTTATCACTTATTATAGTATTCTTTTATTTTAATAATTACTTAATTTCATTTCATAAATAGCTATTAAATGTCAGAGACACCACAGATTACTATTGCTGACGTTGCATAACAATATAACTTATTGCAGGCAAAAGATGATCACTGGCTTTTCTTTACATAGAATAATTGAAATAAAACTCAAGGAGCTAAGCATACTGTCTTGTCTTTTATTATTCATTCAATGTGTTTTTTTTTCAAAACACAAATCAAAAATGGTGTTCCACAATTCTGTCCCGTGCAGCTCTGACACTTGTTTGGTCCAAGTGCACTGGCTGCAGTCATCATCAGGCTGCACCTCCACCGTAGGGCTGCGTTGTAACGGGTTTGTGGTCCAGAGTTTGGGTCAGGGAATGGCGTCATGAAATACTGCCTGAAGGCATAGCCCCTGTCACCAAGCCGGATCCCGCCCTAATCACCTGTATAATGGAAAAATTCAGTTTTGTTAGGCTCAGAATAAAAGTATGTAATAGTCATCTTGATATTTTTAGTTTTCCCTTGAGGCAGAGTTGGTGGTCCGCCCAGCAGTTTGCTCATCGCTTAACAGGAGGTCAACTGCTGGCCAAGAGGTCCACCGGCAGCGTTTTGAACCTTGACTTATTGTCTATAATAAAAAGGCCAATTTTTTATTTAATATATATTTTATAACTGAATTCAATTTTGAATTTCAAAGTAAATGTAAATGTGTTGTATTGTATTTGAATGTTGGTGTAACCAATTTTCTAAATAGTTTAAAATATTTGTCATTAGAAATAGAAATCTAGAACATAAGCCTAACCTAGTATAAAGTCTATATGCAGTTGATGGACTAAATGGAACAACAGTATGAGTGCATAGGATTCCCAGAGGATCACTGTCTAAAACTTTGCTCACCCGCCGGTGGACCACTCAGGCTCCAACACTGCCCCCTACGGACTGCCCGTAAAATGATGAGCAAAAAGCTATCATACCGTCAGCTGTAACCGCCGGCGTCCCGCCAGGTCTGTGTTAGCTGGTTTTGATTCAATTCCTTTTTTTATTGGGATATAATATTATTTATTTGAAATATTAAGAACGTAATGGTAACTTACCTGCAAATGTACACTCCCAAGCAAAAAAGTATACTTCGTTGTACTTGAAATGTATTTTATTTATCCTAAATATACTTTTAATATATTATTTTGGTATGTATAATTTCAAAGCATACTTCAAATATACTTAATATTTATTAAATACACATTTATGGTTAAACATAAGTATATTAGATGTTCAATAACTGAGTATAATTTAAATATACTTTGTTTTACTAGGGCTGGCAACACAATCTGTGATCTAATCCTGTTTACATGAAATAAGCCTGCTCCCAAGCAGGTTTTAGCTTACGCACCTGTTGCTATGACAGCAAGTCCAGGATGAGCGTTGAATAACCAAACCATCCAAGATAATGCCAAATCGTCAACAATCAAATCCAGCTAATTGAGTTAGCGGCGTACGAAGAACGGACCCCTGGACTTAAGACCGCTGTTTCTGCATGTTCAGGGAGATTGGCTACAGGAGGTCAGGAAATTCTTACTGTGTCACACTGTGCAAACACTGGCTATTTATTGGTGTCTTATTACTTTTGTCACTGGATCATATAACAATTTTTTCTGTTTCAATTTGAGAGTATATTATCATAAAGATATTTTGTATGAAACATATGTCTGTTTAATTTCCTTATGGAGATTTATTGTTGTTTATTTGTTAAATTTCCAGTATTCAGTTATTGAATGTATAACCTTGTCTTTTTAACTGAGGAAAGATTGTTACCCATCTGCAATTCTTTAAGTCTTAACACTGAATATGTGCTAAAGAATGAATTATCAAATGTGTTTTAAAATGTGTCTAACACGCCACCCTTCTCAGTTTAACCTTTAGTGAATCCAGTGATAGTAGTTTGTGGCCAGCAGGACATCAAGTTTTAAAGACATGTGATCGGTAGCATCTTCTGTACCTCATCTGTTAAGATTTCCTGGGAAACTGTGTACTGAAATTCCAACAGTAAGCTGATCCAGAATCAGGATGTATGATAAAGATGGTCCCATGCTTCCAGACTGGATATAGTTTCAATGACAAGTTGTTTTCTTTGATGTGACATGTCTGACTATGGCTTTCTCTAGCCTTCACAACATATTATACATCTTACCAAATTTTACAATTCTGTCTTTATGTGAGATTTCCAGTGAGTGTTCTCTAAATGGAGCATGCATTTGGTGAGTGTATGTGAGAAATAAGAAGTTCTTCAGGTGTGTTTGATGACATCATCTGTGCATTGTGAGAAGCATGGTATAACATTTGTAATGTCACGTTTTATAAACTAGACCAGAGATAAAGTGTAAAGTAAAAGTTCACTAACATGCAAAGTTTGCAAAATGTGTTGTATAATTTCTGCATGACTCAATAAAGGGCACTGTTAAGCTTGCTGTTTTGGTTTTGTCATAGGCAGGAAAGGAGAGATGAACAAGAGGAGGAAGTTATCAGTAGAGGAAGCAGTTTATTACTGCAGCAATGCCACACAGGTATGCCAAAATGAAGTCTGCCTCAGTTCTGCGCCTGTAGTAATAAAACAAACACAGAATACACAACTCGGCGTTACCAAGGACTAAAGATATTCCTCACCTCTGCTGTGTCTGTCGTCCTGTTCTTATAGACCCTCTTATTAGGGCTGATGGATGGCAGCTGTGGAGGAAGGGTATGTCCGCCTCCTTAACCCTTTCCCCATGGAATGGCAATCTAGTCTCGATCCTTGTAAAAGGAGCCAGTAGTAAGGCTGTCTGTTTATCTGGGCCCATATTTATCAAGCTTCTCAGAATTTCTCATTCTAAATGACATTTCAAATTAGTGTGCTGTTAACTGACCTGCCTATATATAGCCTAGAGTTAATGATGTAATCATAGCCACCGTGGATTCCAAAAAGAACTGGATGGAAGAAGAAACACTACTGCTTGCTGAATTAATCGAATTTCGGAGTGGAGAATGTGGAATCTGCGCTTCCACTGGACAATCCTTCTCCACCACACTTCGTGTGATATGATATGCCCTGTGAAGGGATATATTATATATTGCCTATGTTAGGATACAGTGTTCTATTAATAAACTATGAAACAATTGTGTATAAATAGCTTATAAAACAGGCTACCTGTTGTAGTTCCTTTGGGCTTCTGCAGTGGCATGTGGAAAGGGGCGAGCAGCCACAAGCGTAAAGGGTATCCTTTATCTCCTATTAGATTACACTCTGGCAGCAGAGAGTACCTTTCAAACAGCTGCTTCAGGCCACTTTCATTAAGAATCCATGCATCATGGGTAGACTTGGGTACCACGTCCAAAATGTTGTAGTCTGCATCAAACTCAACTTGTGTGTTGATGCTGTGGTACCTCTTCCTGTTCATATAAACATTCTCGTTGACGCTGGGAGCAATGATCTTTATATCAATGGAGTGCCATCCGATGTGCCTACTACTCTTGGGAAGCTGCCTATTTGCATGAATTGTGTTTCTGTTGGATTATGCAGGGTGTTGTTGGGAAGTCAATGAAACGTGGGGAGCGGTAAGTGCCATAATGTAAGTGCCATTTGACTTTTTTTTATAAAAAAATACTGTTATCATTGGGTGGTTTATAACCAGAGATGGGTAAGTTACTATTTAAAAGTTACTTTTACAATTGTAAAAGTAATCGAATTACAGTAATGTTAAAAGTAACTTTTAAAAGTAACCTACCCAACTCTGTTTATAACGGTTAATGACTTGAAAATTATACTGACTGTCTTTTGCATCAACTATTTAGGAAAATCTGTGAAGAATATAATTTGTGTAATTATGTAGAACACTGTGTATAGGGGCCCCCATAAATCATTGAGAATTTTTTTAATGTTTTTTTATTTTTATCTAAGGGGCCCCCCAAGGGGCCTGGGGCCCTAAGCGGCCGCATTTGTTGCTTATGCCTGGATCCGGCCCTGATCATCATCATTGGTGCAAACAAAGCATCATCACTGCCTTCAATTCATCTGAAAATGCATTGCTGTGTAAAGTCACTGGTGAAATGACGTCTCTCACTTAGTCGCTGACGAAGATGATGCCTGCTCTGTCCAAACAATACCGTTTTTAATTAACTGCTCAACGTCAAACAATTAAAAAACCTTCTCCTAAAAGATTTGCGCACGTCTCTGTCTCCTCAGTGGCATCACAAGCCCCTACTGGCAACTCCTAACCACTCGAGAGAACTCTCGAGCGGTCTAGAGATAGCTGGGAGAGTAACGGGCCCTGTCCACTTTCAATTTTGATATTCGCGTGCAAAAGCCTGGATCACTCTTTGCTGGCTGCTTGTGTTTAAACTGTGTTTAAACTGTTCCAAAAACTGTGTAAAATGCAGGGAGCTGACTAGCTCTATTATCTATATAGTATGATGTCAATCATACTATATTACAATGGGCTGTGTACCTTCAGATCCCCCACCCGGTACAGCCAGAAGAGGACTGGCCACCCCCTTGAGTCTGGCCTCTCTCTAGGTTTCTTCCTAGGTCCCTCCTACTAGGGAGTTTTTCCTAGCCACTGTGCATCACTTGTGTTGCTTGCTTTTGGGGGTCTCGGGCCGGGTGTCTGTCAAAGCACTTTGTGA